>JAHWFO010040914.1:0-10083 GCA_023313115.1 Rhysida immarginata
CCTTGTTTTTGTCTTATGTGCGACAATCGAGGAGGAGGAGGAGGAGGAGGAAGACAGGCAGACACAGACAGACACTGGCTGGGCTTTTGGCTAAGGTGCAATTAGAAAACTGTCATCAGCGACGAGCGCTTGTTTTTCACTCCTGTTTGACTGATGGATTTTCCCCTGGAAATTAATTACCAGACGCATATGGTTAGCTCCACGTGTACACGCTGGGCGGATGTTCGTTGTCACTGGTTTGCCCTCGAAAAGAAAGAAAGAAAGAAAAGAGTTTTAAAATACTTTTATTTGCTCTTGTTTGTTGTTTGTGGTTACATCAAGTGAGGGGGAGGAGAAATAATAAGAGAGTAAGAATAAAAGGAGGGCGTGTCAGGTAGAAATTGTGCAATGTAAATAAATTCCAATGTCATTATTATAAGACGAAGGAGTGACATAAGGGAAAAATAAGATTTAAGTTGTATGTCGGGAGGAGGGAGGGAAAAAGGAATGGGAAAGCTTCAAACCTCATTAAGAGGCAGATGCCCAACCGACACTGGCATTGTGGGAGATTTAGTTGGAGCGAGATTAATTATCTAATAAGGTTGATTGTCCCCCCGATGAAACTCACGTGCAAAGCAGATAAGACAAAACGGACGAGATTTTTCATAAGAGTCATCAGCGTTGGCGCTGTTACCTCCAGATAACGAGGCTCTCTCCCTCAACCCCCATTCGGCTATTTACCCCCTCCACAACACCCCCTCCATCCTCTTCCCTTTTGTCACACTCGTGACATCTCGACGGCGCAGGCTGCTGCCTTTGCGCTTTTTATTCGCCGCAGATAGCCAATGGTTTACGGCGACGAGCGTTCTTTCGCAGGGGACCGTAATTGCGAATGATTACACTCCAAAGTAGTTTAAAACAAAAGGAGAGGTAATTAGAAAGTATATTTTTTTTCCTTTTTAAAGGAGACTAGATTTCGTCATAATAAAATATAATTTCAGATGTTGCGGGACGAGGTCTTTCGGGGTGTAGACATGCGCGGTGCAGTCATCTTCCCCTTTACGATCCTTCTGGTTGGAAGCGGATTGCGTCGTCAAATTCGTACTTAAGTAACGAGATCTTGTCGTAAAAAAGCTTGTCCCGCTCTAAATTTGTGTAAGCGAGTGAATAATAAAGTAACACAATAGATTTTCACATAACTATTGTATAAAGTGAAAAAAAAATTCTGAACACTTAATCCATTAGTTGAAGAATTCCCATTCGGTTTTCGGCATAGCATTAGTTTTATTATAATTTTTAAATTAAAATTTTAAACATTGATGAGCTTCGTTAACATACTGTAAATTTTGAATAACTTTATCTACAACTATTGGAAAGTAATTTTCCTCACCTAAATTTGGTGCTTATGAATGCTTAGAGGATGATTGTTCGGTTTCTCCATTTCTCATTTATTTTGGTACTACTCCGATATCAATACAAGATTAAACAGAGTATTAAAAAAACCGACTTTGATGAAACTTTCACTATTGCCTAGCTGTGTCAGTCTATATCTTGAAAACTACTGAACCGATTTTGATGAAACCTGGACTGTTCCCTAAGTTGAAAGATACTTAATCCAATAAAAAAAATTATTTCATTTCGATTTCTAGTTTCTGAGAAATACGTGGACAAACATACATACATACATATATACACACACACACACTTATGAAATTTGGCATACTTGTTTAGAAGCCCACATAGACTAATATATACATGTGCAATTCCAACAATATTACATACATACGAGTCGAATTGATAACCTCCTTTTTTGAAGTCTGTTAATAAAAGAATCTCCAGTTGTTATAGTTGGAATACGTATCAATATTCCATAGTTTCAAATAAGAATGTAAAGACTTCATGCACTTTCATATCGTTTCATACCTTTTCGTCTTGTTTTCAATGAACAAAATATCAAATGAGCTTTGAAGCAAAAAAAAAGTCCTTGAAGGCAAGCTAGTAACTTATCCATTACGAATTCTTAATGGTAAAAGCAAAACTGGCATTACAGGACTCGGGTGTTCAGTTCTTGATCTAATTATATCAGCGCCGGGTTTTTATTTATTAATCAATTAATTAATTATATTTATGATTCTTGGAGAAAGAGTGAAATGGCCATATTTTTAGATATTAAAAAAGGTTTTGATTCTATTCCTATTTGAACTCTCATATTTAAACTGGAAAATTATTATAGAATTCGGGATCTTTCTTTTTTGTGGTTAAGCTTCTTTTTACAAAATAGAAAAGTTTTCATGACGAAAAATGGAATGTCTTCTATAATTATTACCACCTTTGGAGTTCCTCAAGGTGCAAATTTATCTCCATTTCTATTTTTTCAATTATTTAGATTTCAATAATTTAAAATAATCTAATGTGATAATATTTTTTATGCTGATGATACTGCTTTTTGGTTTGCTGATTCGGTTTAAATAAATTATTTAACAAAGCTATTAAGGACTTTACTGTCTCATTATGTAAGGGCTGGTAGCCCATTTCTCTTGTTCCCTGAAGAAGGCGGGATTAAATGAAACTAGTTGGTTTTAAACTACAATGTTGTATTATAAGGTCTCCTTTCATTTTATTTTAATAAGGATTTGCAATATATTTCCACTTAGCTACATGATTAGAATTCAATGTAGGCAAGAGTAAAGTATGTTTTTCGCACCTAAAATAAGAAAATCAATTTATGCGACCACATTCTTCTTTTTAATTGTATTCTCATTGAAAGTGTAAAGAACTATAAATACAGGGCGTTAAGTACGTTACAACTAAACGATTTGCAAGCGTCATAAGTCTATGAGAAACCCCGCCGCCATGTTCGATGATGTTCTATCTTGTGCCCACAGTGTCGAACTATGACTTTGCCTCGCAGTTTCTATTCAATACGACTTCGCCGCAGAGAATTTAGGTCGATCTGTGCCCAGCCCTCTTCACAGGCTTTCCATTGGCCGTCCAATGTACAAGGTCGTCTACTTCCAAGGGCGCGTTTCAGCAGTCCAAAGCCGCAATAATCTATGGGGGATGCGTCTGGAGATTTCACGGGTATTTCTTCAAACGGAATTAAATGTATGCCCGTCTCCTGTTCCAGTGTTCGCAAATGGGCGACCGTTGACTTGAACGTATGACACGCAGCTTTATCCTGATGCACCCATACAAGGTTTCGGACGATTGTCCAGTCGGAGATTTTTGTGGATTATGTTGCGTAACGTTGAATGTGATACCCCTACCTTATTTGCGACAGCCCTTTGAGTTTTGGGATTTTCTGCAGAGATGAGACGCTTGACTTTGGCTACAACCTCCGGTTTCTGCTTGGAGTGGGACGTTGTCTCGAGGATCCAGGTTCGTCCAAAGTTGCTGGTATTGCGGTTTTTCTGTTTTTATTTAGAATGTTACAGATTCCTGACTTCGAAATGGCGAGACCCCTGGATTTGCATTGTTTTATAATAATGGAATAGGACCATTTCGCGTCGGAAAGTGCATTTATATATCCTTCCCAATATATATCGATTTTTGGCGGCATTCTCGCAGCTAGCGTTTGTACAACGATTAAGAATGATGAAGCGATGTCCCCTTTATAACTCCTCGCAACCGCGTAGCCCTGTCAACCAAGTGGCTAGAGAATTTGCGTATGTAAATCGTTTAGTTGTAACGTACTCAATCCTCTGTATTTATGTTAAAACATCTCTTACGATCTAAATTGATTAGATTAAGACTTGAGTGATTGATATTTTTTAAATACGTTGAGATAGGCTATAAATAGTAATTTTAAAATTAAAAAAATCACAGAATCCGTGGGTAAAAATTATAGGAAAAAAAAAGAAGAAACTTATCCGAATTCGATGTATTATGACATTATCGTTCGAAATACGCGTCCATAGGTAAATAAATATTTTATTGTAGAAAGATTTTCCTCTTTTTTTCTAAATTTTTATTTTTAATATAAACCTGAAACGTAAAATATTTAAAATTAAAATTATTAGTACAAAATCTTATCCTTGCTAATTTGATCCGTTCAAGATTTTGACCTATAAAATCAGATACCGCACAAATGAGATCCTCAATGATGATTTGTGTACTTTCGGACTTACCCTAGAATCTTTTTATTATTTTAGAATTTTACTCCTGTGTGATGCAATTATTAAAATTAAATTGAATTAAAATATATCAAGATACTTATTATTAAAATATACTGTATTAATTTATTCCTCTAAAAGTTTTTTCCTTGATAAAATCTAACGAATAATTAAGCAATCTTTAAATTTTTCAAAATTATGCAATTTCTGCCTCAAGATGCAGATGAAAAATCAATTCCGATGCAAATAACTTGAGGAATTCTTTTGGAAAACAATTCCCATCGACAACAAATCCTCGTCCCGAAGCCATGAATAGCAGCACCTTGAACTTGATTCACTCTTATCTTAATTGCATCGCCATTTTCTAGCATTTGAAATAATCGAATATTATTGGGCCTAAAGAAAAACTGATTAGAAAACCATGCCTACATGATTGGTTAAACAGCCAAAATAAATCCTACAGTATTAACATTTTCGAATACGTCTGTATTCATCCTCAGATCTAACCATCTTCACGAAAAAAAAAACTGTTGTAGGCTCAGTTAGTTCATGAAAAGAATTATAGACACAATTCATTCTGATGGTCTAGTGTTACTGTTCAATTATTAAGTAGCGGAAGAATGGAGCTAGTAGGTTGAACTTTCATCCGTCCGTCCCCTTCATAATTTCCGCATTTTTTGAGTTTGAAATTCGAAATGTAGCTTACTTTGGGCATATGCACTTTCACTAATTAGTTTGGTTTTGAGGGGCCGGGGTTTCTGGGGTGGAAATTAGAGGGACCAAAACGTCTACGAGTATTTATGCATGTAAAGGAGTGAAATTCGATATGCAGATTCCTTTAAGCAAGATCTACATTAGTATGAAGTTTGGGCCAATGGGGTCGGAGTTGTGGGGGTGGCAGTTACTTGGTCTTTAGAACTATGGCAACATATGACATGTGATATATCATTCGATCGGAAATGATGAGAAACGAAAGAAGATAGAGCTCTTTTACACTTTCTAAATACTACTATCAAGAAAATCAATATTTCGATTTAAAAAATTGGGGATGGGGTTAAAAGTGAGATAATAGGGTAAAAATAGATGATCTCAAGGCTTCCGCTACTTTCCTGTACCTTCCTCGGGAGGATTAATTTTTTGTTTTATTTGTTAATAACATGTTCAATTATACGAGTACCTTAGAAATGATAACTTGAAAATGATGTAACATCGAAACGGGAGAAATATGTGTTATAAAATGTGATAAAATAGTATAAATACATAGAATAATACAAGAATAAACTTTAATTGAAAATTATTATAAATAAAATTAAAGAGTCCCGATATTTTGGCGACTTCCTTCCGTTATAGGTGCCGCAAATTTTGCCTCGCAAGGGTTCTTTAACGTGCAGCCGGAAAACGACTACACGGGATCAACAGCTTTACTTCCCTTCCGAAGGAAGTGCGTGATCTCAGGATATTCCCCCTGAAAAAATCCTCGTCATCCTCGGCCGGGGTCAAACCCGCGTCCTCGGGCATCAGACGCGATAACGCAACCACTGAGCCACCGAGGCCGATAAAGAGGTGTGTGCAGACATGCCTTGATGCTAATGGCAATTACTTCAGCACTTGATGTGAGATCACCAAGGTATCTCCATAGCAAATTTTATTAAATTATGAACCATTAGTTTTATTTTTATAAGCAAAAATCAGGGGCCATAAAATTCTTTTATCTATTAAAAATAATTCTTTAATATATTTTAAATTTTTTGATACTTAAATTTATGTAGTTGAGGCTTTGTATACGTATAGTTCCTTTGCCTTAATACTTGCTCGCCTCAACGTATATATTCCTACGTTAAAGGATAGGAGAGTCGAGTTTGTTCAAAGTGTAAAATGGAAATTTCATAAAGGGGCCGTCATAGCCTTTGGCGTAAGAATTGATTAATTTAAATTTTTTTAATAAGTAAGAAACGAAGGATGTAAAATAGACGATTATATAGGGCAATAAGCTTGGCGTTCAAATCGCATCAATTACGCGGCTATTTTCAACGTGATTGCTGCAAAATCATTGCCTTTAATTTTCCTCATTTCTCTCCCTCCACAGTGTTCCACTTTTATCAATCTCTTCAATACGAGGGTTTTCTCTCCCCCTTTTACTACTACTCATCATCATCATCATCATCATCTTTCTCCATTTTTTTTTTCCTTTTCTATATTTTATTTATCTCCTCCAATAACGCTTTCGCCTGCCAAGGTAGGACGAGCGAACGCCTTCGAAATCCATAAATCTTGGTTGCAGGGGACCCGAGAGGCGTTGCGATTGGTAATTTTGATGCATGTCTCATAATTAGCCCTTAAATTAGCCACATGAGTATGGGGCTTTCCTCTCCTTTCGGTTGACATAATAAAAAAATGCATGTCACTCGTGCGCTGGAAAGGTAGGAGGTAAAAAAGCAGCCCTTTTTTTCATATACCCTTCCTTCCCTACCCTCGTCTCGCTTTCCCCTCCATTTCTTTTCTCCCTTCTGAGCAGCTCGAAATGGGCAAAATAACGTCAACGCGAGTGTCATTAAGAGCCGCCATTTGGAACAATCAGGGAGAGTGTATTACCTGCACCCGGATATTAATTAGTGGCATTGAGTGAGAGAGCCAATCCAAAATGTAAGAGGCATTCTTCGTGGGCCTCCCTTCTTCGCTTTCTTTTTTCTTTTTAACCGCGAACCTTTTTATTCCCCACTCCCGTCCCCCTCCTTTTTTTAATGAATTTAATTAAGTTACATCATCATAATTTTTCATGCATCATTCGTAATCATCTGCTTATGTGAAATCATTCTTCCTCCACCGCCGATCCTCTCCTGTCTTCCTGTTAGAAGCACTTTCGCCGTCTTCCTTTTGATTAAAGCAGTTGGAGAGAAAGAATGAAGACCACCTCAGATTTACTTTTAATTATTTTGTTCGCTTTACACGGATAAATCCAATTTATTGCTATTTTCTTAATTGATGTTGGGTCTTAAGTATTTAAGCGTATTCCCCATGTTCATTGGAGGTTTAAGGATCTTTCAGAAAAAGAGACCTGGAAGACCTCAGAAAAAGACTAATCGACAATGAAGAGCGATTATTAAAAAAATGAAAGATCCCACAACATCCCAATTGTGGATGTTCAGTATCAAAATCAAATTTACAGCCCTAAAGTCGAGGATTGATGGCAAATATTGGATCATCAGAAAAATTTGTTCGTTAATACATGTATTTTTTAAGATACCAACTTTTCATCAAAAATTTTAATATTCTCCTCTTGTTTGCGACTTCTTGCCAACATTCCACTAACTTGTCAATGTCTCCATAGTAGAAATTACTGGTTTCGCCTTGAAGAATGCACCAAGCCTTGTTTTCAGCTCCAACTCATTGTTAAACGAAATGCCTACTAGACTATTGAAGAGCGATCGGAAATTAAACCCTCCCGACGGAAGCTCTGAGTTCATGTGCTTTTTTACACATTTTATCCTCACTTTTTAACCCCCTTTATTTTAAACAAAAATTGATTTTCTCGAACATAGTATTTAGAAAATGTAAAATAGTTCTATCTTCTTTCTTTTCTCGTCATTTCCGATTGATTGACATATCGCATGCCATAGGTCGCCATACCTCGAAAGACCAGGTGACTGCTACCCATAACTCTGACCCACTGAAACATTTGACCCAAACTTTAGTAATGTAGATCTTCTTCGCATATGTGGGTCCACGCTTAACTCCAACTCCCCTAACTCCGACCTCACAGTGAGACGTTCGTAACTAAAGTAAATTGTGAAGTAGGACATTCCCGTAGTAAACTATAACCAAATTTCAACCAACTATGTCAAAACAATGTAGAAAATACTGAACGGGACAGACAGACAACAGACGGGCATTGCAAACCAATAAGTACGATATTTAGAAGCTCGTAACTCCATTTTTCCGCTATTTAATAATATGAAGCGGCTGGCTCAGGAGAATATATGTGGTAGAATTTCCCAACCGAGCTGTGGAATTGCAGTTTAGGTCAAATTTGTGATGTATGGGGGAACGTTGTCGTATAGTAGAGATACGCCGTTGCCCATTTCGTCTGTGAAGCCGTTAGTACGCGATCCGTAGACACCTCGCTCCTAAAAACGTCTTCCACCAATATCTCAGGTAGCATGTAAAAAGCACTAGAGTCTAGATTCTTGCTATTCTCAATGCGGTTACTTAATAATTTTGATTGTTGTATTGAGAATTGGATATTGGTAATGGCAATATATAAAATATATCCAGAGAACCGATTTGTCTGCACTGACAATGAATCTATTTTGGTACAAAAAACCAAATGAAAGGAAAAGTACCTTAAATATGTAAAAATAAACCGCTGTGGTTGTTACTTCATGAAGAAACAGGGGACACAAGATTCACTTGACTACAAAATGTCAAGTTTTTATGGTCGAATGGATCTTATGTCTCTTGTTTCTTCACGAAAAGTACCTTATCTTTAATAAATTCAATATGCTGATCAAGATTCTGATCGTCTTTCAGATTTTTAAATATTTAAATTCCATCATGATTTTGTGACGTATTTTAGGGAGTAATTTGAAGTAATCTCCGCTAAGTTGTGTGAACGAGAATAGATAATAGCAATTCCCTATAGATAAATTGTGAATTTCTTTAGTACAGCTTACTATATACACAAGAGAATATTGACAAAGATAATTGTAAACATATTTTTTCTAAGCTCTTGTTATTATCGGTATGTAAAATAATGCCGCAATAGTAAAAACTTCAACTACGTTTATCTCAGAAATAACGCGATTTGCAGATGAAAGCCACAGAATCAGATTCATGGTCTGCATATCGAATTTATTAAGATAAGGTACTTTTTCTTTCATTTGCCTCTTCGCACCAAAATAGGCATTGTCAAAAGTGCTCCTCTTCTCATTGTCAAAGGTACACCACCTAAGAACAGCGCTCATCACTTTGTATCTATATGGAGTTGCTGAGAAACGTTGACAATAATATTTTCGTTTTGCCTATCAAAAATGGAAATTGATGGTAAATTTTTCTAAAATATTACTCAGAAACATGGAGCACTATAATTGGATTTTTATAACAATGGTAAAAAATTAAGTTTTTGCTGCCAAGTTTAACATTTGACGTCTACCACGACGAAGGTCGCTACTTCATGGATAGGCTGCTGTCGAGCTCCGAAGACCTAGTAATCTTGACATTTTTACGATGATAGATCTCCAACGAAATTGCTCAATATAGTCCATTCGAGTATTATGTACGAGCATGGCTTCAGAAGATGGCTTGTGTAATAATTATATGTGACTGCTCACGCGAAAAGGGACCTGAAGGGAAAATAATGGATTCCGAGAAAAACGCGTTTAAAGTTTGAAGACGTGTACGAACATGGTATGCGCTTTGCCATTGACGCTAAAAAACCTGTGGTCGTTGTAAAAAAAACAGGGCAAAGCATACATTCATGCAAACAAATATATTAATTCAACGTGTGCGCTGTATAAACTCAATTGAAACTGAGGTACGTGAGAAAAAAAATTAATATAAAAAATTATTCACTTTAATAATAGTCTATTTAGACTAAAATAAAGTTGAAAGTCCAACGATTGTAAATCACTGAAAAAAATTCCAATCTTTTCTGGTCCATTTTCGCATGACCACCACTCATATACAGGGTGTAAATTTTAAGTTGACAAAGCAGAATAACTCGAAAAATAAGCTTCACACGAAAAAATGCGTATAATCCAAAGTTGATTATTTTCGAGGGGGCATCTGCTGGTGCTAAAATTAGCCCACCCCCCCCCGGCCCCTGGGGGTGGGGCGGGGGGCAACTTTAAAATTTCAAATGGGAACCCCTATTTTTTATTGCAGATTCAGGTCCTACATAAAAAACTACGTACATTTTGTCTGAAACATTTTTTTTATTTTTGGTAGATGGCGCTGTAATTCAAGAAAATCCATTTTCTCATTTTTGCGTGGAAAT
>JAHWFO010040927.1:0-19408 GCA_023313115.1 Rhysida immarginata
GCAATCCCTTCAAGAAACACCTACTGATCTGTATCCACAACAACTCGCCTATTCACCCGATTTTCGCACGTCTGCAGACTTAAAAGAAAAAACCCTCGCTGACCGTGATAACGCAATGTTTAGCGGATTCGAAGAGGACTATGATGAGACCGGACGACCGGGAAACGTAGTGAGTTTGCCTGTTGAACAGCCCTCCCCACGTACACGTTTCATAGAGACACTGCGAAAGAGATCTGATGTTATCACATGGAATCAAAGGAACTGTGTCAATCGGAGGGAAATCAATACGAGGTTCGAACATTAATAGTTTAATACAAGGCGTATTATCACCCATCCCCGACCTGAAGAAACCTCTACCTGGGAGAACCCTGTTTACCTGACGTGATACATCATATCAATATCCCTGAAGAATTAATCTTGAATCCTGTGTACCGCCCTGTGCATGCGTCTGACAAGCCTAAGCTCCCTTGGTTACATTATGATAAATAACAATTTAACGTAAAAATATTAGGTTGTATTGCAAATGATAAAATTTATTTTAACGTCTGTAAAAAAAAAAAAATTTGAATAAAATGTAATTCAATGTATGAAAACCATTGATTGTGTAATTTATTTATTTATTTATTTATTTATTTATTTATTTATTTATTTATTAAAAGTAACCACAAACAAACACAAATTCAATCTGAATACGAAAAGTTTATTTGAACAAATGAATATACAGAAATTGAATAAAACAGATAATAATAATAATTAGAATAATTAAACAGAGTAATTTAAAGGTTTGCAACATTTGTTCCATTTGGCCTTTTGGCAGATATTAAATTCAGAGTTGATAGTATATTCGTCTTGGATGATTTCACATTTCACGAGTAAGTCGTTTAAAAGCAGTTCATTTGTATAAGTGTTGTTCAAGATGTCTGCCGTAGAATAACCCTTGGCTGCTAATTTCAGGTAATGTAGACAGTGATGACTGCATGTGTCAGACGTCTGATGTTGCACTATTCTCGTGTTGTAGCTCCATTTTTCCGCGTGCATAAGCATGAACGGTTGGAATTGTGGTTGAGGAAACATTCCGAAAGAATCAAAGATGTATGCTTGTTTGCTGGACGGTATAAAAAAAGCCACCCAATGCGAGCCTGGCTTACTGGAATCATCCGTATTAGCAATGAGTAAAGCTGGATGAAGAGGTTTGAGTTGAAGCACCAAATCCGCCGGGAAAACACCTCTTGCCATAGTACATTTGAATGGATCTCTCTCAAGAGCCCTCCATAGTTCTTGCGTATCCATCGACCTTAATTTGTGAAATCGAAATTCACGGTTCTGTCTTTATTGATTTCCAGGAGATTCTGATATTGACAATAAGCAATCAGATTCACCTAATTAGCTAAAGGTTCGGAAAACTGAACTTCAATGCTTAACGTACCGTTACGTATAAGGTTATATCTATCTGTATAATAATTCCTGTCCCCCGAAAGATCAAAGGCCAGAAATGTGTAACCAGAACCGTAATCGAACTGACTGATGTCAACATCTCTGTCTTCTTTCCAAATTCCAAGTGCCTTCATGGAATGAACAAACTCTCTCAAGTATGACCCAGAGGAAAAATTCGGCGTCAGAGGGTTTAGAGGAATTGCATGAGTATCCAATGAGAGGGAGAAGAAAGATAGATTGAAATGTTGAGAGTTGAATGGATTCGAAGTAAAAGAACAATTCTGGGCTTCACTCGATGTAAATGCAAAAATCAACCGGGAGGGTGATCTGACCAGTAATTAAGTTCTGTATGACGTGATTTCTAGTTCCAGTAGCAATACTCACTGACCTCATTTCAACCCGTCCGATAGGGTAAAACGCGTTAGTCGTTTGCAGAGTCTTTGCATGTGCTAATAGCGTGGTTGTGTTAACTTTAACTCTCTCAACATTCAGCATTGCTTTTCGGATTGTAATCTGATAATTGCAATTAGCTATATCAGACATCAGAGCAAAGGAGGGTTTACTTCTGTAAAGCCTCAGACGAAAATCCGTAGAGTTTAGTAGCAATCGACCCTCCCGAAAGATGTCTAAATGGAGCGGACCTTCCATGTAGTAAACGCCGTTTCGTGCGAGTTATTTACGTAACTTAAACCCATTGTTTTTATCGTCAGCATTGTCCATTTTACCGCTCCTGTCTTTACAATACCCGGCTGTTGTGAGTTGACTTTGTTTAGAAGTCTGACCATAGTTCAAAAGAGTTTCAAAATAAGCTCTGTATGGATATAAGTTATTACTATGACTAACTAAAGTATCACCTAGATAGCAATCGACTTGTGAGAATAGCGAATGTAAGAAAAGGTTCACAGGTCCTGTTTTATCACCAGCTGGTAACTGTCCATCCCCTTTGTTGATAACGACTTCTAAGTTTAATGTAGATTGATCGAGATCCGTGTAAAAATCTGCCAAACACGGTACGTAGAATTCAATAGGCCCGTCTTGGCTGATGATGGCTGTTGGCTGGTACCCCGTGACGTGTCGCTTTTCCTGTTGGCCACTCGTGTGAGGTATAGAAAAAATGTCGAGATCGCTGTTGAGACATTCAGTGCTCAGCTGTTGTATCATTGATGCCATGATTACGTATGTATTAGGCGAAAACTGATGATAAAGGACGTATGTTTAAAATTGGCTTAGAACGTAATTTTGCTGGTGTTTTTGTTGACTTCTCCTGTTTCTTCCCCTTCTTCTTCTGTTTCTTCTGCTTGTTTTTCAGTTTTTTTGAACGCTGCACTCGACTTCTTTGTCTGTATTCACTCTTTAGAAAGGTCTCCACGCTGTTGCCTCTGGGCCTTTTTACATGTGAATGAGTAGGAAATGCTGAATTTCGTCTTTTAACAAGGCCTCTACCTCTCTGAACTCTAGCACCCATTTCCTGCATGGGATTACCTCCAGCTTCTTTCATTCGTGATGACAACGACTGTTTGAAATTTTGACCATGTATCACATCATTAAAAACGGAAACACCGCCCTTTAGGACATGTCGACCGAGAATCTTACCCATGGATTTGAGTAAAGGTGTTGCCAAGCGAAACAGATTTGAAAATACTGAACCAATCCCATTGCCTCTCTGGTAAACAGACCCTCTAAACACAGGTAAGCCATTCCCTCTCTTGTTTAAATAGTAACGCGAAATTACTTCTTGGCTCGGATGATAGGGGATATGCATCTTGAAGTAATTGAGGAGGAGAGAAAAAAGAAATTAACCTCGCACTACAGTTGTTTCTTACGAAAATGTAATTTCACTATGGTTTTGCCTTTTAAAAACGCGAGCAAATCCCCGTGGTCGGAATGAACCGCGACTTCAATCGTGTCTATGACATTTTTACTTAAGGGAAAGTAGTTGAGTGAATGAAAAGCCTGATAAATCACTTCTCTTCTGTCATGTGAAACGGTTATGATTCGTAGGAGCGGAGCGAATGTGTTACCCACAACCTGCGGTTGTATGATGTCTGTATACAGATAATAACCATGTATGCCACGTGTAAGATCTATTGGGGTTGAACCTTCACCAATAACGAGTTCCAAGTCGGAAAGCTCAGCTTGTAAACCCAATGTGTAACATAAACCCTCGCTAAAACTAATATAACGGCCTTCTGTGCATTTGAAATGAAAACATTTGTTAGGTGTGAGATTGATTTTGTAAAAAGCCTGTTCTTTCAATGGAATCAACTTAACGAGCGCCTCAACAACGTCCCTACGACTATCATAATACCCTTCGGGTATTTTTAAGATGCACAGTTCAGGAGTGTCAGGTGTATCAAAAATAACACAACTGATAAATCCGTCAGCTGTGCCATTTAAGGGCATAGTAATAGGCGTTTTCAATTTCTTGTTCAGAAACCTATCAGGTATAAATCCAATGTTGACAGCTGCCGGGAATTCAATAAACTGTGTTGAGGACCCCGTAAACAATACAAGATCATTAACTATCTTTGTCTCGATACCCGCCGTTCTAAAACTATCTTTTAGAAAATCAATAGCGGCAACCCTACTTAGCAATTTGGTACTCTTAAATTCAACAATTTTTTGGTATACAGGTGCCGATTTGGGATACCTTAACGTAACAGAAAAATCGGACACCCACTTAAACGGCAGGTTGTAATCCGGAGTTAGAGAGAAACGATCCTCGTGGAAAATATTTGGCGAAACATTGAACACCTTACAGAATCCCGACATTCAGAGACAAACTCATGATGACATTTTGGTCTAAAGAAGTGTTATGGTAAAAGAGAACATCTTTCAAATAGGCTTGTAACACCAATTCAACTTCGATTATGAAAGTCTGGAGTGTCGGAATTCTTACTGGTGAAACAATGTTGAAATCGATTTGTTCATCTATGAGATCAGTCTTGAAACCTATTTCGAAAGTGTTGTTTACAGTCGTAATGTTCTTGAAGAGGGCTGGGAAATGTGTTTCCGATAAACCAACCTCCCATCGCCCCTGGAAACGTAGCGTCCTCGGCAGTCTTGTAATAAAATGAGCTGTTGTATTGGAATGAATTTTTCACCAGTAGGTGTGTTTGATGGTAACGTAACATAAAAAACAGTGTCTTCATACATGATGGCTGTACTCGGACCCAACTGTTGTCAAACGCCTCTTGTCAAGCATTTAAAAGATCTCTCTCTCGTACCCAGCTGTTCATGCTGGCAGGGTAACCTTGCCATTTCACAAAAGCTTCGCGCACCACTCGTCTCATGCGCCAGCGAATAATCTGTTCGATGTTAAAAACTTCAGGCTTTTTCACCTTTTGTAACTCCTGATCGTAGAATACACCTGAGATCTCGCTGCCATCGTAATCTTTAATTTTATACACAACAGGTTTTCTATAAATGATTTTTGAAACCACAAACACCTCCTCGGTCCAGTTTGGAAGATAGCCTTTATCAAATATGTTTTTCACTTTCGAAATACGTACGTAATCTCCAATTTGCAACCTTGGATTTCTTTGTGGTGCTGCTGTATAATAACTCTGTTGTTTCAACCATAGAGCTGGGGCATTTCGTTCATTGACATCAGCTGGCGCCATACCCAGGGTTCTGTGATTGCGGTGGTTGTAGCTTAACACGAGATCAGGTAAGACATCGATGTATCTGTGCTTGTTGGTAAATGTAAAAAACTTAAACATCCTCGTTTTTAACGTACGGTTGAATCGTTCAATCGTAACGGCTTTCAAATCTAATTCTGTGGTGAAGAAATCGATGTCGAGTTCTTTAAAATAATCTTGAACATGCTTGTTTAAAAATTACTTCCCTTTATCGCTGTTCACTTTTACAAGAACACTGCTGAGTGTGAAAATTTTTTGAAAGGCTTTCTGAAGTTCAAGTCCCCTCTTCGTTTTTAGAGGAATGACCCACGCATAGCGCGAGAAAACATCGATGCAGGTAAGTAGAAATTTATAACCATCGTTCTGTTTTGACAGACTGGTTAGATCAACCAAGTCCACTTGAAATTGCTCAAATGGCGCATATAAACGCATGCGATTACGTGGGTAATGATGACGCAACGGTTTATGCAGTGTATAAGCTCTCACGCCCATTAACCATTCACGTGTCTCTTTTTCAGAGTGATTTGTTTGTTTAGCTAAACCTCAGAGGATTAATGGTTCCACTAAACCAGGTTCCTTGAAACCAATTTGGACTATCATTAATTTTACGTTATATTCATTCATGACACCTCGTTCCAAGTCGTTTGATATATTACATGCCATATTTTAGCATTGAAAGTTCCAATGAACCATAATGGTTCAACTAAACCAGGTTCCTTAAAACCAATTTCGTATATCATTAATTTTACTTTATATTCATTCTTGACACATCATTCCAAGTAGTTTGATATATTGCAGTCCTAAGACGGTCTTCCAAGGGCGACATGAAAAGGGTCCTTTATAAAATTAGTCCTTTTTGGGAATAACGGTCTTGACTGTTATAAATTATAACGGTCATGGCTGTTATAAATAATCACGAGCTACTGACACTCGTAAGGAATGGTAAATCCCCGATAGGGAATCCCAATGGGAATCCCCAACATAAATAAAATGATTTTTAATATTTTTTCCATCAAAACTTTAAATTCTTGAATGATAATAAATTTAAATTTAAAGATTACAATAAATAGCAGCGCTTGCTTTTATAATACATGGCCACTAAATGTTTTCGAAGAAGAAAAAAAGGAAAATTGCAATACCGCCACTGGCTACGAGAATAAAATTGCAGATACTGAAAAATGAGTTTATTTAAAAAAAACAAAACATTTTTATATAAAATTGTGGATTAAGTTAAATTTATAACATAATCCAAAATTTAATATAAAAATGCCTTTAAAATTTCAATACGAAAAGAAAAAATTGTATGTAAAAATCGTTCATTAATGAGCAAAGATGCCTTGATCGAGGGTATGTTACTCACGAACAAGATCCATTAACGAACGTAAAGTCCGTTAAAGAGATTACTGTGCTGTCTTTGGACCACATTTTTTTGGTCCTTTATAAGGTTATGACTGTTATAAGGAGTCTGTTATAGGCATACAATTTAACATGGGAAAGCCTATTCCCAAATCCGGGCGACATAATTTTCGACCGTTATAATTTTAGTCCGTCTTGGAGGAGACCGTCTTAGACAGCCTAGACTGTACATGCCATATTTTAGCACAGAAAATTTTTGAGGGTGTCATAAGGATACTATTGTTTCGACTTCAATCATTTTCAAAATGGTTCATTCCCGGAACCTTACTTATTAATTGGCGAAAATTGTAATTTATATCCGCTTCTATCTCGTCATTACGATTTGTTTGATATATTACTTAATATATCTCTCCATTGAAAATTGCTAGGTGGGGTCGCCAATTGCACGTGCTATTGAACAGATTTAGATAATATTTGTGATTTATTCGTGCCATGTACCATGTTCATCGACTGACGAAAATAATAATGAATAACGCATATATCTCGTCATTACGACTTGTTTGATATATTACTCAATATATCTTCCCATTGAAATTTGCTACGCGGGAAAATAGAGGTACCATTTGTGCACGTGCCAATGAACCGATTTAGATAATATTTGTAACTGGTTCGTGCCATGAACCATATTCATCGACTGATGAAAACAAATTTTGAAAATCTTTCATAGCCTCGGAGGAGTTTGAGTTACGGACACGTTTCCCCACACTGATATCATAAAACACCTTTTGGTACTTAATAAACCATTAAGGAATGATATAACCAAGTACCGAAAGGTTAAACTAAACCATTCGCGGAACTATATTTTTAAACGGCCCTATGTTAACATTGGAAGTCTCTAATGGACCATTATGATACCATTAAACCACGTACCTTTGAAATAATTTCAACTATCATTAATTTTACGTTATATTCATTCATGACACATCATTCCAAGTTGTTTGATATATTACATGCCATATTTTAGCATTGCAGTTTCAATGAACCATAATGGTTCCACTAAAACAGGATGGTTCCACTAACCAGTTTCCTTGAAACCAATTTGGACTATCATTAATTTTACGTTATATTCCTTCATGACACATCATTCCAAGCCGTTTGATATATAACATACCATATTTTAGCATTGCAAGTTCCAATGAACCATAATGGTTCCACTAAACCAGGTTCCTTGAAACCAATTTCGACTATCGCTAATTTTACGTTACGTTCATTAATGACACCTCATTCTAAGTCGTTTGATATATTACATGCCATATTTTAGCATTGAAAGTTCCAATGAACCATCGTGGTTCCACTAAACCAGGTTCTGTGAAACCAATTTGGACTATCATTAATTTTACGTTATATTCATTCATGACACCTCATTCCAAGTCGTTTGATATATTACATGCCATATTTTAGCATTGAAAGTTCCAATGAACCATAATGGTTCCACTAAACCAGGTTCCTTGAAACCAATTTGGATTATCATGAATTTTACGTTATAATCCTTCATGGCACCTTATGGGGGTGGCCGTGGCCTGGTTGTCTCGTCGGTTGGCTTGCTAATCGATGGAGTTCAGCAACTTCAGGCGCGGCCAGCTGCTGGCTGGGTGACGGCCAGGGCTTGAGGGCCACTGCTGGCGAGACAGCTATTTGGGGCACGGCTGTAGGAGGACTTTAGTCTGACCCATTTGCCAAGTGACCATAGCTGATTTTCCAACAGTTGGTGACAGCCACTGGTTTGTTTGTCCGCCAGCAGCTCTTCCATCATGAAACCCCCCGTGCTTCGGAGGGCACGTTAAGCCGTCGGTCCCGGCTGCTACTGTCATCTCATAGCAGTCGTTATTTACTGGGATGGCGCAAAACTCCCTCGTAGGAGTAGGTGCCGCAGATTATCGATAATCTACCCTCTGTACTAGATGGCACCTTATTCCAAATCGTTTGGTATATTACATGCCATATTTTGGTATTGAAAGTTCCAATGAACCATAATGGTTCCACTAAACCAAGTTCCTTGAAACCAATTTGGACTATCATTACTTTTACGTGATATTCATTTATGATACATCATCACAATTTGTTTGATATATTACATGCCATATCTTATCATTGAAAATTTTTGAAGGTGTCATAAAGGTACCATTAGTGCACGTGCCAATGTTTCGATTGCAACAATTTTCAAAATGATTCATTTCCTGAACCATATTTATTGGCCGAAATAGTAATTTATATTCGCTTGTATCTCGTCATTAAGATTTGTTTGACATATTACTTAATATATCTGTCCATTGAAAATTGCTAGGTGGGCTCGTGATGGTGCCATTTGTGGACGTGCTAATGAACCGATTTAGATAAAATTTATGATTTTTTCATGGCATGTACCATATTCATCGACTGACGAAAATAGTAATTAATAACCGCATCTATCTCGTCATTACGATTTGTTTGATATATTACTCAATATTTCTTCCCATTGAAAATTGCTGGGCGGGAAAATAGAGGTACCATTTGTGCACGTGCCAATGAACCGATTTACATAATATTTGTAACTGGTTCGTGCCATGAACCATATTCATCTACTGACGAAAACAGATTTTGAAAATCTTTCATAACCTCGGAGGAGTTTGAGTTACAGACAGACAGACGGACAGACAGACAGACGGACAGACACGTTTCCCCACACTGATAGCATAAAGCACCTTTAGGTACTTAATAATGAATTTTAAATTGCCATCTGATGGGAACCATGAAAACGTCAAAAGATTTTAACTTATTTTGCATCTGAGGTTTCAGGGGATAATTATGGAAATAAGTGGTGGAATGAATAATTTAATATTTTTAGAAAAAGACTGCGACAGTGAATTATACTGTTCACAAAGTATTTTTGATAATTTAAAGTTTATCCCATTCACACAAAACTAGAAACCTTCCTCTTAAACAGCCCGGCCAATTGAGGAGAAAATCAAGGTACTCGAGGCAGTTTTTTAACATATAAAATAGAATATTTATTCGGGAACATTCAACAAGTGTATAAAGCAAAATTTGTGGGTAATTGAAATAAATTTGAATCAATTTCAATTAAAATAATCAATCAAATGAATAATGATCAAATGTAAAGAATAAACTTTAGAATGATTTCAATTTGTAACAAGAAAGACTTTGTATTATAATGTATCAATCAATTTGTTTATAACTTAGATTACATGAAATTAGTTGCAAATTGATTTATGACAATTATAAAGAATGTATCTTAGAAATTCTTCTATGACAAGAATAAACTGATGATAATTACATAATAGTAATGTGTAGAATTGATTAAATTCTCAGGTTGACTTATAATGTATTAATTGTAATCTAGGAACTAAACTTGAAGTATTCAAATACGTAATCAACAGTTTCGTGAATTCTGATTTAACTGATTATAACTGACTTAACAATAAAGAAATAGTCTCCTCTGAATAGACTAAATTTGAATACTCAATACTTTGTAACACTTCTAATTAATTGTGAGATTTAATATAATATATCTAAATGATCAAACTGGTTCCAATTAAAATTTAACGCTTAAGAAATTAAATCTTTGTATGAATTAAATTAGAACTTTGTTTAACGTGTATCTGTCACGTTCCAATTACGACCGCAGTGGAAAATAGCTAACGTGTGCAGAGTAAAACAAACAGACCTACAGTTTAGTCAATGAACCAACCACAATTGAATATTTTAATAAAAACCAACAAAATAATGAGTAATAGCAAAAGATGAACAAATACAAAATAAATGAGTTTTCGGACAAACTTGTCTAAATTATCAAAATAAAATCTTAACGTAAAAAGATTCACATAATATCACTTAATCTCAAAGTGGGTTTTACTTTTAAATCAACATAAGCAAAGATAAATCATAGCTCATAATATAGTTACATTACTTTGGATAATATGCTTAGGCGATAAATTGACATAACAACAATCATTTGCATAAATTATGCTAAATAACACTAACGAAATCAAGTCAAATTCCTGCGCTTGAATTAGTAAGGGTTACTTCATAAAGTCCACAGTTCATGCTTAACTAAAAGATATCCTGTTTCGGATTTTAAATATGCCCTTGATAATTTTTACAATAACACAGACATAAGTACGTTTTATAAAGCAAACTGCATAATATCACAAATACACTCAAAGTCCGTAATCAGTATTAAGAGTTCAGCAGTTCATAAAATATAAAACAACCAGCAATAACTGAAATGCGTTACAACTAAACTATTGCACTTAGTTAACCTTATAGACAGGTATAATTAGATTAAGCCACTCTACACTCGTTTCCGAGCACAAACTAGGATAATTTTGGCGAAATATTATTTTGTAGCACTAATCTCTGTACGGAAGTCGGAACGACTTTAACTCTTCTTTTGTTTACACACATAAAACGCACAACACAAATTCGTAATAATGCATGCGGTCTCACTCTTGCATTTAATTCCGGTTTAAGTAGCAGGGTAAGGCTTAACAGCTTCCGTAACGCCCCTTAAACAAGAGTTAATTAAATACTGCCTTGAAAACTACAACATGGCGGCTAATATTGACAAATAAACATTTCCGTTCGTACGGAACAATTTAACGTGCGTGGCGTAGCACTACCGCTGCAAAATATAAAACAATACAGTGCTCACGAATTTCTTCTAAGCTTCATTAGTTGCTAATGCGTAGGTAGCCGACCCCATCTTCCATGAAGGCGTTTAGTCCTCGTGGGAAGGCCCCTGTCCAACGCTCATGCCGTAACACGAGCATTCGTGAATCTCCGGATATGGCGCACTGTTCCTTCCAAAATTTCAGCTCAAGTCTCGTCAAGCAATTCAAAGGAAGTCCCACTGCCGGCTGATGCGGAATCTCCTGCCGTTCATTTAGCATCCTCTCTGTTAGGCTATGTCGGCATGGTCGGGCGTACTCCTTTATCGGCTTCCTTTTGCCGTGAACGAATGCATCTACATTCCTTGCTGCCTTGGCCTTCTCGGCGTTTGACGCTCTCGAAGCCCCATTACTTCGGTTATCTCGATATGCAGCTCTTCTCAGTAAGCCTACTCCATTCCAACCTCCACACCGGTCTCCTCTCGTTCGCCAACTCCTCGTCTTTTTCCTCTCCAGACCACGTGTCCCGTCGCCTTCCGCTCTCCTCCTTTCCAACGGCGCTCCTCTATCTTTCTTACTTGAACATCCCGCCTTCTCCTTCTCCTTCTTCTCCGGTGGCGCCCTCTGTTGACAACAAGGTTTATTTTTGTTACAGCGAGGTCTGTAACAGTATCGGTCTTTCCCACTAGATACTTATGAGTAAAATTGTTCCGTTCCCATTTTAAGCAAATAGAAAGTATCATAAAGAAAAAAAATGAATAGAATGGCCATTGAGACATTAATTGGAAATGGGCTTTACCGTGCCTTCTCAATCTGTCCGCTCTTGGATGTCGTACTCGTTCTCTCTGCTACATCGATCTGGCTGGAGGGGGGGGGGGGTCATCTCGTCTCGTCCACGATGTACTCGTAGGTGGGCCATCTCTTGCTTCTAATACTGGATCAGGGTACCTCTTTGGGGCTCGGCTTGCATTTTGGAAATATCACTTATAATCCAGGGACACTTTAAATTTATGGAGCTGATTTCATCTTAACGGGAGCTCTTAGATTTCCTCGAGCTCGATCTAACATGACTAATAACTTGACTTAGACTAACTGAACTCTGAGCTGAACTTAAATAATACGAATTTAAAATTTCCCCATCTGGAAATAGTTGTATTTCCAGACAGAGGCCGAATTAACTCTGGGAGTTGATGCTCCGCACACCTGTTCACTGGAACCGTTACATTTCCACTCCTCACTATCTCTTTCTCTTAGAATTGCTAACAATACTTTCGATTTTCCATAGCCAATCACACGCGGTTTAACCATCACAAAAATATGAATCCTGCTGTCAATCAAGCTTGTGTCCACCTTTCCCAATTGATTCTATTTTAAAAACTCTCTGGCATTCACGTGATCATTTCTCGTCTCTTTGCTCCCTTCGATTCTAAAGTCCAAACCTTACATTCTTCTTTCTTGCTTTCTATCTGTTCATCCGGTTCTCCTATTTACTTGTCCTAACACTAGCAATACATTTTCGGTCCTTGAATACGATTCTAACAAGCAAAACAACGTTGTGTAAACTGACTCTTACTTTCTCCCTCTGTCAAACATTAAAACCTGGCTCACATTTTAGCGACTTATAAACCCACGCAGAAAATTTATTCAAGATAAATAATAAACTTTATTTAATTCTTTACACAAAATCTTTACATTAAATCCTTCTAAACTTTATTTAAGATCTAAATTCTAAATCCAACGAAACAATTACGAACGCGAATATAAATTAACTCATTTACATAACTAATCTGAATATTCTAATTCTGGCTAATTAATCCTCAAACCTTACAGTACTTTATTAAAAAAAATTTACATAATATTTTTTTATTTATTTATTTTTGAAATTATCATGAATTTAAATTGTCATCTGACGGGGAATAAAAATATTTCGATCTTTTCGTGGTTTAACCATGAGAAGGTCGAAAGATTTTCATTTATTACATCTGAAATTCATTTATACAGATGTACAGAATTTTTTTCATAAGTGATGGTTTATTTAACACCTTTGCTTAGCGGTATTTATTTATTTATTTATTTATTTATTTATTTATTTATTTTTGAATTTATCATGGTTACAATTGAAATAGCTGGCTTCCTGCTTGTTTATTGAGAAAGAAGGACACTTAGTGATGAAATTTCGAAATCGCTAACGCACGCACTTTCAAGCAGCATGCTCAGGCCTTGTTAATCTCAAAGGCCTCGTCCAAACAATGGAAAATGGCCGAAGCCCGATGACAATGATATGTAACACGGTCTATAGATATACATGGTCATCGAGCTCCATTGCTAAAATGAAGCTAACCTTTCTAGCTCCCAATAGAGTGGCAACTGTATTGAAAAGTGGCGCTGCATGTACAATCGGCCCAAAAACGCCTGCAGCGCCGCCCTATTGACAGACAGAAACCTTACTTTCATTTTACGTTTCAATGAAAAACCTCTATCGCAGGTCATGGCAACACCTCCTAAAGAGAAAGCCTCTGCACGGAAACGGTCATACGTTGTTACATCATCATAGTAGTGCAAAATCAAGGCTTATTCTTGGCAGAAATACTAATAACAATGCCCTACTTAGATGATGTAACAATGCATGACGTTTCCGTGCAGAGGCTTTCTCTTTAGGAGGTGTTGGTCACGGTCGGTCCTGGTGCGATTTATGCGGCACCTGGCGCGATCTGTTTTCCTTAGCTTCTCGAAACAATGGAAAATGGCCGAAGCTCGATGATCATGAATACCTATGTATACAGTGCAATCATGACGTAACGAGTGCCTGTATTGTTGTTTATTGTTATCGTTGTTAATTGTCTTATGTAATTGTCTTATGCAGCTCTTTCTGATCTTAATATTTGGGTTAGCTATAACCATTTAATAGTCAATATAGATAAAACTAAAGCAATGATCTTCTATCAGCGCAATAGATTAGATCAGAGACAATTGTAAAAGGAGACTGGGCATTTGACGATTAGCCCATTGAAATTCTGTAATTCCGGTCATGTGGCGCCCTCTGACAGTCCGA
Source organism: Rhysida immarginata (assembly GCA_023313115.1). NCBI lineage: Eukaryota > Metazoa > Arthropoda > Chilopoda > Scolopendromorpha > Scolopendridae > Rhysida > Rhysida immarginata. The sequence goes on from JAHWFO010040927.1 coordinate 14,151, forward strand.
GGAAGTTCTACGGAGAACGTTCATTACTGACGTCATACAAGAAACTGCGGTAAATTGATAAATGACGTAATAATGTGTTCATTACTGACGTCATACAACAAACTGCGGTAAATTGATAAATAACGTAATAACGTTTTCATTACTGCTCCCCCCCCCCCCCATCTTCATCCGTTCTTGCTGTTACCTTCCCATGCTTTTTTGCATGATATTGGTTTTAACTATTGTATTTTATCATATTCATTAATCCAAATTGTTTAAATTCTTTCTTATGGCATAAAATTTCGCTGTAAGAAAAACACTTCAATTCATTTTTCAAGGTCCGATTTTATTCCATCAAAAATGTAAAAAAAAAAAAAAAACATCAACAATATGCAATATTTACAGGGTAGTTCCAATAGAATTTTTAAATATTTGCCAGATTTATGTAATTAATTTTATATACAAAATTATTTATAATTATTTTCGCAGTTTATGAATAAAACGTTTAAAATAGTAAATGTTTTTTTGTATAATAACAAAATATAATAAAACAAAAATATATCAAACTTTTGTAAGGTTCTACAAAATATAATGTATAATGAACACAATTTGTATGTTTTGCTTTTTGTTAACACATCTTTTCCCAGTAAATCCTCTCTTTCTGATGCCAGTAACCATGTTCCACATCTGTTCCACATACATGAAATATTATCAGAAAAACACCTAAATAGATAACAAAATCTGCATTATTAAATTGTTTTAGAAATAACACTGGCTAAAAAAATAAAGAGTGAATGAAATGATCCGTCAGCAAAAATACCTATTAAAATGGCTTATGGCTATTTAAGGTTAAAATATTCTTTAAAATACTAGGTAGGCTACTGAAATTATAATAATAAATTTTATGATTTAAGAAATTTTATAATAATAAAAAAATACTGTTTTTTTGTATAAAATTTCTTAAAAAATTAATGATACAATCGTTTAAAAATGATTCTATGCCAAGAAAAGAGGGTACTGGTTTTCAGAGAAAAATCTGAATTTCTTAAGACCCTGCTAGTATAACGAGCAATTTTTACGGGATAATAGTATGCCATTTTAGTGGAAATTTCATAGACAATATGTACAAGTTTTAGAGGTAGTCAAATAGAAAAGAATGACGCACCAGATGCAGTTTTCAAAAATTAATGAAAGTTCATTAAAGAAAACTTTAACTTCAGGTCTTAAATTACCTTTTAAATGTTAAGACGCATCTATACAAAACATTTTCTCGTTGCCGTTGATATTTTTGAACGGAACATTTACAGCTGAACTTAAGAATTAAAAAAAAAAATAGCAACCCAAAACTCACCTTCGTGCATCAGGTGGAAATCTGAAGAATTTTAATTTTTTTCCTTCAACTTGTTTTGACAAAACTTGTAGCACAAAATCTTCCTGACATTTTAAATTTAAAAGATAACTCTGATAAATACGTCTCTGAATATTGGAGATCAAACAAAGAGCGAAGAGAGCAGAGCAAACTTCAGTCAGTAACTGCCTTTGTTAGGCCCAGCCATAGTCAAACCCAACGAGATTAATATAATTAGAGTGGAAATTAACTGGTCATCAGCGCCCCCACTATGAAGTCGTGGTAACTAGCGTCAGCCATTACTGTTGAGGTATAAGACGTATGCAAGCTGTAGCTAATAAGATGCATTTCCTTTCTTTGGATTTTATTCTAGCTTATTATTATTGTCACGGAAATCGATTCCACACGTGATTTCCGGCGACACTGGCTGTTATTACCGCTCACGAGTGTTCACCCGTTCGAAGGCGGGGGAGGAGCGGGGCAGACAGTGTCGTCATACCATCCACCACGGAAGAGCCAATAGACACCAGACGAAGCTCCGTGACGTCAAACCGAAGCTTTCTTGGCGGGAGGTTTCGTCGGTAAAGAGAGGAGCGACCCGAACTTCAGAAGGCAAACATCTAAAGAATACCGGCGCGACACCGGAGAAGAAAGGGCTCTACGCAGTCGCCCGTGATGGTTGGACACCCCAGGACCCTCAGCCTGATAGAAGCGACGACGTGGCGAGTCGTCCGCATCCTTTGCTGAAGCAAGGCGTGTTCGGCGGAGAAGCACCGCATGCGGCGTTTCCACTGACGAGTGACTCCGGCAACGAGAACGAGTCAACGTGCTCGAGTTTACGGGGAGCAACCGGGAGATTGATACTGTATCGTACGCTCTCGGTGTCAACAACTGCGACTGTAAGTTCATTTTCTTTAACGTGCCTTAACCCTTGTGCGTGGTCGCCTATACTAAGTGACTTGCATGGAAGAGAGTGCAACGGGCGTTCAACAATTAGAGGCTTCTTTCCTGCTGGGTTGAACGCCTATCTCTCAACCCAGTACTGGTTTACGTATTTCGCCTGAATAGGCCGAGACGAGTTCGTCGAAGTTCCTTCCCAAGTGGTTAACGTGGAATTCATGTGTTAGTTTAACGTCCTTTTGTTGTGGCTTAGAGTTGGAGGGAAAGGTTTAATAAGTGTAATGCCTGTATGTTAATATTTCAATTCAGGCCTGTAATTATATTTTCTTCCATCTTTAGTGACCAGCCCTCCTGGCGAGCACTCGTTCGGCTGCTTATTTGTAAATGTGTAAGCTGTATATCTCCTGTATCGTAGAAGTTAATTTACGAATGTCCATGTGAGTAGTGAACTAAGTGTTTTTGGTTTTATGGTATTTAACTCGGTAGAATTCAGCGGGTTCGGCATGAACTTTATCTGTGTGAACTTTCTCGTATATTCCATTCAAACTGTCTAAATTTGTTTGTTTGAATTTCTACCGAGATAGACTCAATTAATTTATTTGGACATTGAATAACTTAAATTCCTGGACTCGGACTATAATAAATAATTGGTGCTTGTAATTCACTTTCTGTGTCAATTAAGCTCATCAGATGTATTAAAATTTGGCGCCCGTAATTAGGTGTAATTTATTTGAGAGGCCATAGCATGTGCCGTTGATGAATTGTATTACCCTATAGGCATACTGCCATTTGTTTCATGTGGTTAATTATTTGATAGATTAAGTAATTTAAGACATTTTTACCAGGTTAAGTTAAGAACTAGTCGTAATAATTGCCTTAGAGAATAGGATTGCATTTGACGTTCTTTTTGTGTTGTTTTATTACTTAAGCAAGTTTGCCTATCAGAATTGTTCAGGTTATTTAAATTTTATGTGTATCTGGAATTAGCCGCTTAGCTCGGTCTTATCTTTGTAAGAATTTGTATTGTGTGTCTACTCATTTATTTTTGAGGTAGAAAGCTCAATTGTATTTGTTGAACCGTAAGTTGTCAAATTTGCAACTTTGTGCTAAAGTTTTGGTTTGAGTGTCAGTCTTAGTGTAGATTCCGATTTCAAGTCATACTTTATGGTTTAACAATCATTCTATTTTATTAGAGCTAGAAACTTAGCTCTTTAATTATACTTGCCAAGTTATTTATTTATATATATTTATACTTTTGTTACTGGATGTTCTTTATTAAACTTTATTTTTTTTTTAACCTTACCCTGATAACGTGCTTCATTCATTTTTCCACTGCGTAACCATTTTACTCTGTTTTACACGTTACAATTATATTTATTTAGCGATGTGGTGACATTTACGACGATGCCTTACGCTTGCTCGGCGTTCAATTATTCGAATAAGAGAGAAAAACGATCGGATATCTCCTTTAACAAGTAATTAGGCCTAGCCCAGATTAATAAAAGCAAGAACAGACGAAGGTAGGCCTTCATATGTCTTCTTCTCGTATATATATAAAGAAGGATGTTTGTGGGTCTGTTTTGTCTGTGGGTCTGTATGTTTTTTATACAAATCTACAGTTTTATTCCGATCTTGATAAAATTTCGCATACATGACCTTTAAAGCATGAGGAAGGTCACTGTCTACCTCAGATTTCGGAAAAATAATAAATATCGATAAAAAATCGATATTCATGGTTATGGCAAGGCATATTAATGAGAAATATCTCATGACCAACAATGCAAGGCAAAGTTGGTACAACAATAGGTATCAACAATGGTATCAGCACGCAATTCACAAACACACTGCATGAACCAACAATATATATCTCATGACTAACAATGAAAGGAAAAGTTTGTGCAAGTGTAATTATCCCGGGCAACGCCGGGTACCTCTTCTAGTTCTTGATAAAAGCTAAGTTTAGCCTATCTTGTTCATTATAGCCTGTATTCTGAGTTCCTGATTAGATTAGCCGTTAATACTTACGGAAAATAAAGATAAAACTTAACGACATGTTAACGCACTAGCACCATATACTTTCAATCAGTATAATATCTTATGCAAACTCCGATTCATCATCGCTAAAAAGTTAGTTCCCCTAACCGCTACACGTAAATTGACATCTTAGGCCAAGTTCTTTAGTGTAGCGGGCTTAAGATGTCCGGATAACGAACGTTTAAGCTACGGATAAATCGGAATTTGCATAAGAAATTATATTGAAGGTATATGGAGCTAGTGCGTTAACATTTCATTAAGTTTTATTTTCCGTAAGTATTAACGAATCCTCAATCAGTATGAGCCTTGGTATACAAAAGTACACTTATACCAATAGCATTTATACTCTTCCCACTCCGAGAGCAAAATTTCGATTGTACATTTGTTTTAAATGTAAATACTTACTTTGCCACCTTAACTATATCTTAACAAGAAATTAATCCTCCCGAGGAAGGTAGCGGAAGTCCTGAGATCATCTATATTTACCCTTTTATTTCAGGTTTTAGCCCCCTCTCAATTTTTTTTTTTATTTTAAATGATTGTAATCCAATACGTCCATTCAGGGCCTATATGGCCGGAGGCCGACGAGTTGGGTCCCTGGATCGACCTGGATTAACGACAGCTGTAAGATGGTCGCAGGGAGGGAGGGGGGTGAAGATCGTATCTCACTGATCTTCACCCCCCTCCAGTGAAGGGGGTGAAGATCAGCGAAGAGGTGAAGATCGTATCTCACGTAGCCCATCCAGTGACTAGCGGTGCTTGATGTTGCTTAACTTCCCTGAAGTTGTGTGTTCAGTGTAAGCCCGTCAGGCCACTCCTCCCCCCTAGTAAAATTTTTAAATAGTAAAATTGATTTTCTCGAACGTAGTATTTAGAAAGTGTAAAAGAGCTCTATCTTCTTTCATTTCTGATCATTTCCATATGTTGCCATAGTTCTAAAGACCAACTGCCACCCCCGAAACTTCGATTTCAGTGGGCCAATCAAAGCCAAACTAAA
>JAHWFO010040931.1:0-10765 GCA_023313115.1 Rhysida immarginata
TAATGTTTTCCTTTGTGTTTTATTATTTTTTGTTGGTGTTTTTACTTTAGTTTGATTTTCTAATAATTTTCGGTTTTGTTTGTCCGTTTTATTTGGTTTTCTTTAAAAAAATTTCATTCAAAATTCGTCTTTTGTAATTCTGTTTCGTTTTTACCTGTCTGTTCCTGCCTCTCCTTTTCACGTTCCTTCAGGGGGAGGTAAAAAGTCTTTGTTTTAGACACACCAGCTTCCTGCTTCTGTTTTTTTCTAGGTCACATGTTGCCTTCGGCCTTGGTGTTTTGTTTCGCGTTTGATGATTGGTTTCTTTCCTCATTCATCTTGAATGCATCTTCTGTGTTGTGATTGGATAATTTTTGGATTTACGCCCTCTGTACTGGTTTTTTGACGTCCTCCATGTTATGTTCTCATTCCTTGTTCATTTCTCTTTGTAAAAAGTCGGCCATTAAGTGCGTGGCTTGGTGCTTTCTTACGAATTCGTTTTTGATTCCTTGTTTTCAATACCAGTCAGCTTCAGCGATTCCCTGTAAGTATATATATTTATTTTTTATTTTCTTACAAAATGAATCTATTCGTTTTTCTTAAGTCACTTCTTAATTTACGAGAGTTTAATTACCACTATCGTTTCTTTGTTTTGTACAGCCTTCCTAGGCCATTTTAATTTGTTTGAGTGATTGAGACTCTATTGATCAATACAGGTGACTTTTTGTGTTTTATTTTTATTACGATTAACGGTTAACAACGCTTAAGTTGTACGGTTGCATTCTTGATTCGTTTTTTTTTTTTCTTAGTTTTTTCTGTGCACGTGCTTTGTGTCCCGCCCTTGCGTTTTCTTTTCGCTCTCTAAAACTAACGTTTGAGACAGGTGCCCCGTGTAATAATAATAAGTAAGTGAAATTTTGTTGCTTTGTTTTTTGTTTTTTTTCCTACACGTTTTCTTAACATGACGGTGGGGCTTTTTCTTTGTCTAAAAACTAAAATAGTTTATCGGCCTATCTCCCTATACCTAGTGGGATCACAGAATGCAACAGATCTTCAAAACGCTTCTATTTCACATGAATTTTCACTGAAACCTGGATTCTATCGTTCTCTTTCATCACCACACCTGGTAATTATTTTTATTTAAGTTTATGGTAAGCCTATAAAAGTAACGACGAAAGATAACGGTGGTACTACGCGATTTGGAGGAAACAATCGCTAAAAACTTTCGATACATCCCGAAATATTCGATAAAAATTATCGATGTTTTTTCCCAAAAAAAAATATTTGATAAAAAAAACTTTCGATACATACCGAAATATTCGATAAAAAACTATCGATATATACCGAAATATTCGATAAAAAACTATCGATACATACCGAAATATTCGATTAAAAACTATCGACACATACCGAAATATTCGATTAAAAACTATCGACACATACCGAAATATTCGATAAAAAACTATCGATACATACCGAAATATTCGATAAAAATTATCGATGCTTCCCGAAATATTCGATACAATTATTTTTTAAAAAAAATTTCTGTTTCAAATCCTCTTTATTATTTTAAGTTATTTTCATTACGCATAAAAATTGTGTTCAGACCTTGAAATTGTTCAGCCGTATTTCCCGTTACTGTATTTTTTGCCTCCTTTGAATATCTTATATTTTAATTTCTTCTTTTTAAAAATGGAAGCATACAGCTGGTCATACTGTATATAAAATTGATACTGTGGAGTATATAATTATTTGTCTTTTAAACAATTTTCATGAAATCTATACTTCTTAATTCACTATCTGGAATAAATGGATAAGTTTGTGAAATATTTTATTTCATAAACTCCTTCTCTACATCTACTAGTTGTATTCGCGGATGTCTGGATTGTTTCTTTTATTGGTTTACCTTAATTAATTTTTTTTTTTTTTTTTTGATTCCTGGACTTGTTTTTCGCTTTCAGGTGAACGATGATTCTACGGAGGTTTCTAGTGGTACCTTTCCAAATTCTAAGGGCTCCGTACAAGCGGGGGAATTTATCCGTGTGTCGCAGTTTATTATAAAAAAAAAAATTATATATATACATGTTTTGAATGTTGCTTAAGAGCTTCTTGATGTATATGAGCTAGGGATTTATTTACTTTTTACTTGTGTTGACCTTGGCTAATGATATGTATTTTTTATTGTTTTAGCGTCGTAAACCATTCCATTATACGACAATTACTGGAAGCCTCATACCTCGATGTGTCACACCAATCAAGCGTCATCGTAGTCCGTCTCCACTGACCCCTACAACATCACCAGAAGACACACAACCAGCTGTAGAACCTTTAGGGACCAAGGGCAATAAACCGACGTTGGATGACCAATTTGCTCCATTGTGTACGGATGAATCCTGTGATTTAGAGGATGAAATCGATTCTGAATTCGCAGACCCAACTTATAACACACGTGTGGACAAGACAGTGGGCCGAAATCCATCAAAACTGGTAAATATTTTTTTTCCCTTACATTTCAACACAGCATTCGTGTTTTCAATCTATGAATGGTGTGTTTCCTCTCTTTCTCTTTAGTTCAACAACGTCAAAACTGAATACCAGCGCTTTGTCTATACTATACGAGTTAACGTATTGAAAAAATGTATTAAACGCTTCGGGTTTTATAGGCAGGGATTTAAAGATCTTACTGGTAATAGCCTCTTTAAACGGAGTCCTGATTACCAAGTGCTTGAAAATTGTAGAGCAATGGCTCAATCAAAGCTTGATTGTATACTGGCATTATTAAAAACTTGTGAGACCATTTTTGCTTATGTTCAAGTTAAGCTTTATGTGAAAACACTCAATGATAGACGTGGAATCTATCACGCCATCAGACTTCATAGTGGAATCTCATCTAATTAACGATGAACAGAATGACTGGGAATACAAGTTTTTCGCCTTGATGCATATACATTTTCCACACTTTTTTAAACCTAATCACAAGAAGCTCTATGTCAGTAGTCAGTAGCATTTTTTTCCCAGATTCAGAAGGACTAACCACAGGTCATTATGTGAGTTGTTGATGCCTTCTTACAATTTAAAAGTGTGTGTGTGTGTTTTTTACTCTATTCTGTTTTTCCATTTCTTTGTCCACTTGTTTAAGCTTGTTTTTTTTTGTTTTACCCCAATACTTTTTAGTTTATCGAGCTGGCTAGTCATCGTACTACAACAAAATTGAGTTTTGCACTGCTCGAAAAACAATCGGATGGCACGCACTTTTTGTCATTGTCTAGGAACAAAAGAACGATTAATACTATTTGTATGAAAACAGTAGAATTTCGCCCTATACTGTTGTACTTTGCTGAGTTAGTTACCATTTGTAAACTAGAGAAAAACAACATACCACCAGACCCTATTTGTGCTATACGTGAAAAAGTTTTTGAAATCAACCACTACATTAAGATTACAGTGAATTGCATCTTTCATAAGGGTATGATATGAATTTTTGTTTACAAAAATCGGGGTACTAGCAACGAGAGATCTCTTTCATTAACTTTACCTGAGAGTTATATAGTCATTCGTTTGTACCCCTTGTTTTTTACCTGCCGCACAACTGTAATTTAATTTGTTACAAACTGTAATCTTTCTGGGTTCATTTATAAACTTTTTTCTATATCTATACACTGTTTTTGAAATTTTTAAATGGTACCATTTACTTCTTAGTTCTTAAATCAGCTTTGATTTGTTTATTTACTGAGCTGGTGTTTTTAAATAATATTTAATTGCTTCTTTCAAGTTTTTACTGTGCTACTTGTAATTAAATGGTTGCTTTTACTTTTTGGGTTTTTTAATAAAACATTTTGGGCTTTTAAAATAACTTTTTTTTTTTTAACTATTTATTTCTATATACACATTGTTTTGAAATTTTTAAATGGTATCATTTACATTTTTGCTTATAATTCAGTTTGACTTGCTTATTTTACCGAGTGGGTGTTTTTTAAATTCATGATTTTATTGGGTTATTTTTTGAAATTTAAACAAAATGTCTGACACACCATTAAATTTATGTGTACGTGATCAATTAAGTACTGATTCGGGGTCTGAGGTGCATACACCAGCAACGCAAAGCCAAGCCTTAGATTTATGTTTGTATAATTATAATTTAACACAGAGTCAACCGCTCAATCTTTGCTTGAACCAGGTAAATCATCTACAATCTCAATCTGTTCAAGGTCTCGGGACACAGACAAATGATGAGGATGAGGATGAGGTTGAGGGCGATGAATGTTCTATGCGACCACGTAATCCTAACCCAACAACAAAAAAACCAGCTCAAACTCCACAGCCTTGTTTACCATCAAACCAACCCGGGCCATCAGAACAGAGATCTTTAACCGATTGTCGCGAGGGTTCACAAACTTGTAAAAGAACGGGCGTACCTGAACCTGATTGGCGTTTGAAGAGACGTAAGCTCTTCCTTAAGTATCAAAGAGGTTGGGGTGTGACGCAGACTGTGTCAACGCCCGGTGATCCGCATAAGGGGTTTGTTGCTCAGACCAACACTGCTTTTAATGCAGACAGGCCAACGACCTCAGCGACTCAACAGGCTAGTTTTACTAAGAAATCTGTAAACTCCCCGATATCAAACCCACCCCTTGCAAGCTCAATTATCGGGTTATCAAAACCAATTGTTGGTATAACCAGGCCGAATACTCAAACAACGCCTGCTGAGCATCCCTTATCGATCCCAGGTATTAATCATAGTGAGGATTCAGTAAACTCAGACCTAGGAGCTTTTTATACGTTGCGTGAACGTGGCTCTGCGTATTCCCGTAAATATAAAGTTAAAACAACCACATATGCATTGGCGTTTCAAGGAATGAAAAGACTACCAATAACAGAAGTACCCTCTGTGTTAATGTTAATTCTTGACCAGGTTTTTGAGCATATATTAAGGAATAACAACCCACTCTATGACCATGCGAGAATTTGTATACACGCCCCTTCTTTAAATGATCCTGTAAATTTACGTTTTGGTAAGGTTAGTGGTTTCAGTAGTAAGATGTTGTTTGATGCAATACAGGCTTTGGATCAATCACATCAGAACTTGATGATGGATGAGTTGTTGGATATCCATGTTGTACTTCTACAAAAACCCATACCGGCCACGGGTACAACTGATCGTAAAGCTGTGTTAGTGTCGGATCATCTGGCAAGGAAATCATCTGTTGTGGTGATCAAAAACTTTGATGTTTATTGTCTCCCTAGAGCTCTAGTCGTTGCGATTGCTCATGCTGAAATGTGTGCTGCCCGTAAACAAGGTAAGGAGGAATTAATCAGGCAGTATACAAAAGTTTATAATGTTATTAGCAAGCCAAGTAGCATTCGTCAGCTAAATAAGGCCCTGGACTTGTGCGTTCAGGCTGGTGTAGACATGACCCAGCCTGGTACAACTGAGAGTTTAGAGAAATTTCAAACAATACTGGCTCCTGAGTATGAGATTGTTGTGCACACTTGTACAAACATTCAGGAATTGTTTTACCCCTCTCAATTTCTGAACCCAAGACCTAAGCATACGTTACATCTTATACGTACCGGGAACCACTATCACAAATTTAGATGGATTTTACAGGAAAAGAGGTTTTTGCGTGCGCTACGGTGTCCTTTTTCACGGTTTCAAAGAAAAAAAACTTCATTTGTGTGGAGGTAGGTGTAACCTCTGTGGTGGTCAACATACGCGGAGAGTCAAATGTACTTACGTGCACTGTGATAAATGTAATCGTTTCTTCAAAGGGGAGGCTTGTTTTAGGGTACATCGAGACCCATCCATTTGTAACAAATCCTGTGATGCATATCACAGATGTACTGTATGTAAAAAGATTTATGAAGTGAAAAAAAATCATTGTTGTGATCCGAAACATTGCATTCGTTGTAATGGAAGCCACGAAGGTCTTTGTTACGTGCTTACAGGTAAGGAGCGTATAGACACGGGGAAAACAAAACAACACAATGCAAAACAACCAAGACTCCAGATACTTTGACGTGGAGACTAAAGTGATAAACACGGGTGAATTGTTGCCTGTGCTTGTAGCGCTTAGTTATCCCGATGACACAGGTACTTACATTGAACGGGTGTTCTACGGTGATACATGCATTTCCAAGTTCATGAGTTTTTTGTTTGCAAAACCGGAGAATAAGGGTAAAATTAAAAATCATCAACAAACCTTTGAGAATTCAATTATATTAGCCCATAATCTAGCCGGATTTGCAATATTTTTCTGATGAAATATTTATTTGAACAAGGCATTAAACCTAACGTGATGTACCGCGGTACAAAGGTGTTATTGTTAGAGGTTAAAGAGGCAAAAATCCGTTTTCTCGATTCCTTATCCTTTATAACATTACCTCTACGTGATTTCCCATGCGCCTTTGGTATTGAGGAGCATAAGAAAGGTTTCTTTACATTTGCACTACTGAATAAAACTCTACATTACGAGGGTTCACTACCGGAAATGGAGTTGTACTCACCAGACGAAATAAAAGAATCCGTGTATAGAGAGTTTGTACTTTGGTACAAGATGGAGAAGTTACGCGTGGGCGAGAAATGGAATATGATGCACGAACTAACTCAGTATTGTCTTAGTGATGTTGTGCTACTGAGGGAGGGTTGTCTGAAATTTGCAACTATCATGGAGTCTTTCACGGGTTTTAACTCTTTTTTAGGGCGTGATGTGACCATCGCTGGTTTCTCAAACAGAGTGCTTAGGGAAAAATTTCTCGATGCTTATTCAATGGGTGTGATACCGCCACTAGGTTACTCAATGCGTAACAGGCAAAGCAAAAAAGCCTTACAATGGCTAGCTTGGTAGCAATCAAAGTTGCCGCATGATCAAATCATTTCAGCACTGAATGGAGCTGAGAAACGCATTGGTCCATATCTTCTGGACGGTTGGTGTGAAAGCAAAAAGATAGTTTATGAATTTTACGGGTGTTATTACCATTCATGTCCTAAATGCACGTTTGCCACGAGTCGTAGTGTTGAGAATCGACTTACGAATGCAGAAAATTTTCAGTGCACCCTCGAACGTATGGAGTTTTTAAAAAAAGAACTACCCGATCACACGTTCAAAACATTATGGGAATGCGAATTTTCTGATTTGTTAAAACGCGATAGCGAATTAAAACATTTTTGTGAAACGCTACAATTCGGACCAGAGACGTACATTTCACCCCGTGAGGGATTTTACGGCGGACGTACTGAAAATTTCACAGCTGGTATTACAGAGGCGTCTGAAACAGAACGACTTACCTATCTGGATTTTACATCGTTATATCCCACGGTAAATAGGAGACAGAATTATCCAAAAGGACATCCTTTCGTAATTAAAGCAGGTTTTACTCACCAGCTGTTTGCATACTTTGGTTTGATCAAAGCCACCGTACTTTCACCTAAGAACTTATTCATACCTGTGTTACCTTATCGTTGTAACAACCTATTGTATTTTCCCCTTTGTCGCACATGTGTTGAATCACAGTTGAAAAAATTATGCCCTCACACAGATGAAGAATGGGCCTTGACCGCGACCTGGCCCACCCCCGAGTTTTATAAGGCATTAGAAGAAGGTTATACCATTGTGAAAATTTATGAGGTATGGCACTATGACAAACAATTTGTATACAATAAGGACACTGGGGAAAAACATTTTTTCAGTGAATATGTGAACACTTTTATTGGAGGCAAAATCCAAGCCTCGGATTGGCCTCCATATGCCAACACTCAAGTCGAGCGAGATGCCTTTTTGAAAGATGTGTACGAAAAGGAAGGCATCGACTAAACCCGTCAAAGTTTGAAAAAAACCCCGGTTTGCGTAGTATCTGTAAGCTTTCTCTAAATAACGCGTGGAGTTTTCTTGGCCTTAACACAGCAAAACAACAGCAAGCAGTTTTTGTTGATAGTTTCGCTGAATACTATAAACTTTTTAACACCCCTTCAATCGAAGTGACAGATCTCGATATCGTAAACGAAGACATTATCTTAATGGCATATAAAACAACTCATCCAACCACTCATTTAAAGGGTAATGTAGTTATCGCCTCGTTTGTAACGGCCTATGGCCGGTTAGAATTATATAATATTTTAAAAGTTTTGGGTAGGCGGGCCCTTTATTGTGACACAGACTCGGCCATTTACCTTGAACCAAAAGACGTTAATTTACTACCGAGAGGCCATAATGTAGGAGACCTGGTTGACGAAGTGGCTCAAAAGCACGGATCAAACGTACACATCGAGAAACTAGTTGTTGCAGGGGCTAAGAATTACTGTCTGTACTTCTCGGATGGTTCTCATGAACTTAAAGTTTAAGGTATCACGTTAACGAGGAGTGCATCAGAAACCCTTAAACCAGCAATGATTGAGGGACTTGTGAAGAGTGAAACAGAGGGTTTACTCAATTCGGTCGAAGTATCTGTGAACTTTAATCTAGTATGTAACAAAACAGCCGCGACTCTACACAATAAACCCACAAAAAAAATCTACAGATGTACAAATCAAAAACGATTCACAATCTCAGGAAATTTAGCAAAGAGTTACCCTTATGGGTATTGCAACGAAGTATTAAAAAACACACAGTGAGTTTTCATATTCAAGTCAAAGTAAAAAAAAAACAAAAAATCATTATTATTTTAAGATTAAATATTTGACATTGTAAAAAATTTGTGTAACAAAAATTGTATCAAAATTGTATTTTAAAGTTGTATAAATTCAGTTTTTGGAAAAATAAAATTTAAACTAATGTGTCTTATGTAAATTGAGATTTTTACTTTATTTAACTTAATTAATTTCTGTTGAATTTGTTACCATTTAAATAAAGTAAAAACAGAGGTAATGAAATGAAAATGTAAAACAATTAAGTAGTGTTTTACAAAAAAAAAAAAAGCCGAGGGAGGTAAGTTGTAACCTGTTAGTAAACAAACACGGGCTTGTTTTTTATCAGACTTCAGTTTTAGAAGGCATGAATAAGAAAACAGGTAATTGTATTCAAACAATTAAATTATTACAGCAATACCAATGAGAAAAACAATATTGAATCAGCAAGAAAAATTTAAACGCTGTCAGTAAACATAGTATTTTAAAAAAATGAGAAATTTAACCAGAAGTGTAAAAAAAGTTAAAAAATCAAACATTCTCTCCTTTAATATTTTTAAAACGAGAAAATTAACCAGAAGTGTAAAACGTTAAAAAATTAAACAATTTAACGTTTTTATTTATTTATTTATATTTTAAAAAAACGAGAAATTTAACCATAAGCTTAAAAAGTAAAAAATCAAACATTCTCTCCTTTAATATTTTTAAAACGAGAAATTTAACCAGAAGTGTAAAAAGTTAAAAAATTAAACAATTTAACGTTTTAATTTATTTATTTATTTTTTAAAAAATACGAGAAATTTAACCATAAGTTTAAAAAGTAAAAAAAGGTAAAAATAAGTGAATGAAAAAACAAAACATCATTTTATTTTAAAAACGACAAAGATTTATTTAACACAGATACAATTATTTACAGTTTCAAATCCTTTAGGTTTTTAACCATTTAATTCATTTGTTTTTTTTTTGGCGAAACTTGCGCCCGGCAATTTGCCCCTGCGCGCCGAGCAGACGCCCGAATGCGGCTGTAACCCACACCAACTCTGCAGAAAGGAATGTTGTAACGCTTAACACGCCGAATGTCTTACACAAATCGGCGATGTTAATTAGCCTACATTCGGGGTGGAGAAATTTCTTAGCAAACTCGAGTTGCTCTACCCCGTTTACGAAGAAGACCTCGAAGGTTTTTATCAACTTCAAACTTACGCGCAACAGGTCGAAATAGGGTATCTGAGCGTGAGTAAAAAAAGCACAACACCGCATTTTATGAGGGTTCATTGTGGGAGGGTTACGATAGCTGCACGGAGGTGCCACAATGATGAATCCTCTGATGTTTTGGGCTGAACCTAGGGTCTCATGAACCGATACAGCACATAACCCAATAGTCGTCAACACCGGCCCGTAGCCACAGGAATGAAAAATAAATTCCAGAAAGCAGGCAGATGCTGTGCGGAGGGGGGGAAAAAAAAAGTAAGAAAAAATTACGGAAATGAAATTGAAGTAATAGCAATACTCACTCGTGGATTTGGCACCTTCTGCGCAAAACACATCAAGGAAATTCATTTGTTCGGCCATAATAATCTGAGGAAGTGAGTATGGAAAAAAAAAAAATGGTAAAAATGAGTGAAAAGTAGGAGAACTGAAATTAAACATTGAAACGGTACAAAAAACTTATACTTACTGCAAAAGTACACGGTAAACTTCTGGCAGAAAAAAACGAAAGTAAACTGATGCAAACTTCATGCAAACTCAAACTTCCCGCAAAATTTATACAAGTGCTGATGAAAACCCGGCAAAATTCATCCAATCACGAGATAAAATGAAAAAACCATTTCCGACGAAATACATAATATACAGGTATAAACCACCAATCATCAAACGCGAAACAAACCACCAAGACCCAAGGCAATAAGTGACCAAGAAAACATAAGGAGGCAGTTGGTGTGTCTAAAACAAAGATTTTTTTTTTTTACCTCCCCTAAAGGAACGTGAAAAGGAGAGGCAGGAACAGACGGGTAAAAACGAAACAGAATTACAAAAGACGAACTTTGAATGAAATTTTTTTAAAGAAAACCAAATAAAACGGACAAACAAAACCGAAAATTATTAGAAAATCAAACTGAAGTAAAAACACCAACAAAAAATAATAAAACACAAAGGAAAACATTA
>JAHWFO010040933.1:0-31645 GCA_023313115.1 Rhysida immarginata
ATCTCGGATTGAGTATATGCAGCTTATCGACAACGGCAGAGAGCAAGGGAAACACACAAAGAAGGACAAGCACATCATTCGGAAGAATCCCAAAGTAAAAGACGATGTCATAGCCAGCAAAAAGAGAGATCGAAATAAAAATTTGATCACGATAATTTCAAAGAAAATGAGATTGAAACAGGACAAGGACGCAATGTTGGACGTGCAGTCATCCTCACAAAGTTATCAAGGATCTCCGCTCAATATGCGAGAAAAAATTCATGATTCTATGGCAATTGTAGCATAATTTGGTAGATGTGATCTCTTCATAACTATGACATGTAACCCGAATTGGCCAGAAATTCGTGACAATTTATTTCCTGGTCAACAAATCAGTGATCCCCCTGATTTAATTGCACGAGTTTTTAATTTAAAACTGAAATCATTAATAACTGATATAACCAAGAACGATGTATTTGGAACAGTGATATACATATACCATTGAATTTCTAAAAGGGGATTACCTCATGCTCGCATGCTTTTTATTTTGAACGGTGAAAGAAAATTTGACAATACGGACGAAATTGACAAATACTTAAGCGCGGAGATTCCAGACCCACAAAGAGAACCAGGATTACATAAAAGGACCCTAAGTACCACGATTCGTGGTCCGTGTGGACCTTGCAAGTGTATAAAGAATATTCCGAAGCTAATGAGGATCAACACATCAGTTGAGATATACAAATGTATATCCTTTGTATAGGAGACGTCCAGGCATGGAAGCACAAATAAGCCAACATAAAGTCGATAATCGGTACATTGTACCTTACAATAAGTTTTAATAATGAGGTACAATTGTCATATTAACGTATAATCCTGTCAGTCTGTTAAAGCTGTAAAATATATCTTCAAGTACACATACAAAGGCTATGATTGTGCCAAAGTTCTAATAATGAGAGAGACAATAACATAATGCATGATGAAATTAATCAGTATCCTGAAGCCCGATATGTTTGTGCACCGGAAGCTATGTGGCGCTTGCTTGAGAATCCCATGCATGATAGATCGCATGGGGTTATTCGGCTTGCTGTACATATACCGAATGAACAGTTGGTGTATTTCCAGGAAGGAGATGAAGAAAGAGCAGTCCAAAAGCCAACCAACAAGATACTCATCTAACTGCTTGGTTTAAGTTAAATAAAGCAGATCTAAATGCACGGCAATGTCGATATGAAGAAATTCCTTATTCTATCACGTCCAGTTGGAGACTACGGATAAAATAATTTCACGAATGAAGAAAGATTTTACCTGAGGATGTTATTGCAAAACATTCGCGGACCGCAAGTTTTCAGGACATACGAACTGTCAATGGAGTTGTCTATGATACTTATAAATTAGCAGCCACTGTATGTTGTCTACTTAAAGATGAAACAGAATGGGAACGACTATTTCAAGAAGCTTCTGAATTTCAAATGCCGAATCAATTAAGGCAGTTTTGCCATTATTTGTGTATTCAATTCACCAAAAGAGCAATTACGCCTATTTGAAAATTTCAAGGCACAACTTATGGAGGATTATCAACAGCATTATAATAAACATACATCAAAACCCAAAACATTACAAGATATTGTATCTCTACTTCGTCTCCATGGGAAGAAGGGTTCTGATTATGGACTACCCGATCCAGAATATAACTTATTTGAAGATGTTGTATACATTCCCAGTAAGGAAGAAAAGTAGCTAAAAAAATTATTCTACATTAAATGTCTTCCAAAAACAATTTTTTGATGAAATTTATTCCGCAGTTATTGTTAATACGAACGTGAACACTTTTTTTCTTTTTCGATGGTCCAGGAGGATCAGGAAAACATATTTGTATAATGCAATTATGTGTTACTTGCGTAGACAAAGCAAAAAAGTATTAACATTTGCCACCACAGGAATTGCTGCAGATTTACAATCGACCTGCGCCGACCTGTGCTTAGTGGATTTACAATTCCGCTTGCAGCAAATGAAACATCCGTTTCCAGTATGTATATTCACTCACCGGAATAAGAAAATATACATGATGCTTCGCTGCTAATAATATATGAAGTTTCTATGCTCTCTACACATTCTTTGCGCATAGAATGATAATAGGCCTTTTGGTGGAAATGTTTTAATACTGGGTGGCGATTTAAGACAAATATCCAACATTGTTTCTCATGGTTTTACAGCAGATATCATCAAAGTTTGTATTAAATCTTCACCTCTATGGCAATTTGTAAAAAAGAAGCCTAATTTGCAATATGAGAACAGATGGACAGGATGCCTTCAATGAATGGGTCCTAAAGATAGGAGACGGCGATTTAACAACTCACGATGGTAGAACTCCCGTATAGAACTCCATGTATAGAACTCCATGGTAGAACTCCATGTATAGAACTCCCGTATAGAACTCCATGTATAGAACTCCATGTATAGAACTCCCGTCTTATATGGTAGTGGAAGGAGATTTAGTGTCGAAGATCTTCGGAAATAACATACCTGTGGAAACTCCAGCAGCAGTTGAGAAAGTGTCTAGAAAAATAATTTTGTCTCCAAAAAATTCAAATGTCATGGATTCAAATGTCGTGAGATATTCACATGCACCGAGACACATGCATGTCTACATAATCATTCCATGTAAAACGATTCATACTGTTTGTTTAACTTTACACATGTAAAAAGTACATCAAGTGAACTTTTTAAAACAAATCTTTACCTACTGCTTTCCCAGAATGCGATTAGTTCATCTACATATGGACTAATCGTATTTTACAAAGGGGTTGGATACCATGGAATCTCCTTGACGAAGTTTGTCTTAAGACTTTTCAACAAACAAGCACGTGCACCTTGAAATTTCTTTGCAAACAATTACTTTAAAAGTTATTACAGTAGATTGCTTGTGTTAAATGTTAAAAATAAAATAATCTAGGCCTACCAACGCACACTGCGTCCCGGTGTCATTTGATTGTTCAATGCAGTATTGTAAGTAAACGGAGCTGCGGGGACTCCATGTTCATATGACAAAAAATACTTCTAAGAACCTCTTCTATCATCTCCCAAAAAATCTGTACTCAATTCAAAAACACCCTGTATATTCAGTCACAAGTCGGTAGGAGTAAAATTCTGTGTAGAGCTCGTGTATAATCAGTCACAAATCGGTAGGAGTAGATTTCTTTATAGAGAGCATAGGAATGAGCTTATCCATAAGGGCACTATGGAATCATGACATGAGACGAATTAGATATCAACAGTAAACCGGGAGAAAAATATGAACATGTCCTCCTGATACTATTCGTCAACATAGAAGTTCGGGAAGCACATGCTTAATTGCGAAAGCTTAAAGTTCCAAAGCCTAACTTTACAATCAAAACTTTTCTATGAGCGTGAAGCCTAAGTCGCTCAGCAAATATTCATTAAGACTGAACGGCCACAATCCTTTCACGTGAGTCCGATAGCGGAGCTCGTGTTAACGAAGTTCCGTAAACGCTAGCTTTGCCAGTCCTATGCCCGTTCCGATAACAAATTTTCCGCTTACCTGGTATAGTAGTTTACCATTTAATGTCCATCGTGGAATCCGACGAAACCTGGAGAATCTCTACCAACGTCCTCGCTGCCACGTCGATGCTCGGGAACCCTCGTTAGTGCGACGCGCTCTCTGTTGCTCTCGCTCACACGTTTACCGGGTTCATTTCTCGGTGTGAACTCCACGGCGTTTGCTATCGCCGGCATGCATGGTGTCGTCGTTCTTGAGATGGTCAATAACTCGCCGCTAATTCGATTTCCATGCCTCGAGTTCCCATTTTCCTTCCTACGACTTTTTTCCGTCGTTTCACTTTGAAAAAGGCCTCGATCTCGCTCCCTCTCGTCATCAGCTTGAAAAACTCTCTCTCTCTTCTCATTGGACTCCTGCTTCCGACGACGTTGGTGACGCGCATTTCGTCGGTTCCCTCCCCGATCGGTAGGGAGGGAGCGGGTATGGAACCGAACGAAAGTGTCATCGGAATTCTTGATGGCATTAGAATTCCGTGACACTACCACATTTTTTATCTTATGGATGACTTCATTATTACTGTTTATATTGATCATGTAAAAGGGTATTCCCCTATAATTTGAATAAATGAATAAATAAATAAATTGACCTAGGTTGATTGAATGAGCCTTTAGTGGTAATGACTGCAGAGGGATTGGAAACTCCTGGAAACTCCTTTCGCTCGTAGCCTAAGAGAAGATCGTTGGCTACGCTTTCGCTTGTAGTCAACGAGAAAGACAGGTGCCAGCCGTAACCACCGAAAGAGAAGCCTGTGTTAATTTTCAACGCAGAGATCTTCTCTCTCGGTGGTTACGAAAAAATATTGATTCTTAATATCCAAAATGGAAACAATGAAGGTTACATTGTTACTCGGACTAGTATGGTCAGGTGACTTTTCCGCGCCGGGACCTGTCTTTCTCGTTGGCTACGGTTTTCGCTCGAGACCGACGAGATAATAAAGCCTGGAAGCGAAAACGTCAGTAACAATCCAACCTTCATTGTTTCCAACAAAAGGAAAAACGCTGATTGTTGAAATCCAAGATGGAAACAATGAAGATTGGACTGTTGCTAGATCTACTTTGGTCATGTGACTTTTTAGTGCCCCGGCCTGTCTTTTTTGTCGGCTACGCTTTCCCTCAAAGCCAACTAGAAAGACAGTCCGGGGTGCTAAAAAGTCACATGCCCAAAGTACATCGAGCAACAATCCAATCTTCATTGTTTCCAACAAACGAAAAAACGCTATTTGTTGAAATTTGATTCTTTCAAATGTTAAGGATGTCGAATTTTCCTAGGTGAACCCAATTGGACACAAAATTGCAGTGCGATCATTTAAAAGAATTCTTTTCGTTTTTTCCGAAGTTAATATTCATAAATGATAATTTCCCTTTTAATAAAACGAATGCTTAGAGGTAAATTTACTAAAATACATTTATCAAAAAATATTTCTGTATGGAGAAGTTGAAAATGATATAAAAATATGACAAATATGATATTACTTTATTAAGGCTTTTTCGTTTATATTCAAATTCAGATATTGCAAAATTTCATCAAACAAACAGCCCGAGCAACGCCGGGAAAATAAGCTATACCCTATCCAACTATAGTTGGAGTGGCGTGTCCAGTTAAACTTCCTATTTCAATTGTTAGACATTGTTGATTCTACTTTGGCAACAATGTCTAACAATTGAAATAGGAAGTTTAACTGGACACGCCACTCCAACTTTCGTTGGACAGAGTATACTGTAGTTTATTTAATAAAACTAGGATCCCTCAATGATCGAAATTCGATCACATTTCTGAGAAAAAGAATATATATGTGTAATTGTTCTAGCCTCAATCTTGCTTATTAATAAACTTTGAAGAATGAAAAATAGATAACACAATAAATATCCAAAATGCTTTGCATGACATTTCTGACACTCCCGATTCATTTCACCGCAACGATAACTTTGAAAATTTCTCGGAATAATATTTAAAGCACATCTAAAGGTATCTTTTAATATATCTATCGAATTATTATCTAAATATAATATTTATATTTAAGCTAAATTGTCCCTCCCTATCTCTGCGTCTCTCCCCTCGTCCCACTGTGGAAAATTAAGGTCTGTTTCGGACCAAAAATCGATAACTTTTTTGTTATAAAGAAAGAGTGTTAACAAAATTTTTAAAAAATAAATAAAAATCAAAAACTTCAAAATTGGTATTTAATTTATTTTTAACTAAAAATATTACTTTCAAAGTGTATGAAAAAACCTTAAAATAGCTTAGAAAACGACGAAAATACATAGAATGCTTACCTATGCTTACATAATTATAGAAATAATTTGAATAGTTGGTTAATAAAGATTTATAAGCAGTTGTTTCTATGAAATAATGTATATAGTTACATTAAAGGTACTATGTTATACTTAGGGACCTTCAAGTTCTGATATCAGTTCGTTGACTTTCAAAAGCTGCAGATTATTTGTTATACGGTTTTCTAATGCTTTCAAATGAACATCAACAATACAACAATTAAAATTCTTTCAAACGAACATCAACAATGATTTGAGTTAATTTGATATTTATTATTTAAAAAAAAAAAAAACAATAAAAAAGGCAATGCTACATGCGTTGACAAATATGGTGAACAACCTGTTCCTTAATACTACCTTTTTTGAAACGCTTTTTACCTGTGTTAACGTGAACAAATACGCAAACAAAATATATTATGCACATGCAGAGCACAGGAACTTTCCAACCATATAAGTTACATGCGTATTCGTCCACGTTAACACAGGTAAAAGTGCATAACAAAAAATGTGTTGCCGTATTTATATATAGATGAACAAATATTCACTATATACTGAACACCGCGAAAAAAAAATCTTGAACTATAGGCGGAGTGGAGGGGTCGATGACGTTATATGAGCGAAGGCCAACGAGAGACAGGGCACTCAAAAGTCACATGATCATCCGGTGTAGGCTGAATAACAATTTAATCATCATTGTTTCCATTTGGATTTTAAGAATCAGTATTCCAGGCTGTGAAGAAGAAGAAGAAGAAGAAGAAGAAGAAGAAGAAGAAGAATCAGTGTTTTTCGTTTGTTAAGGAGCTCTGAGAAGAGTTAAGGAACTCTGTTTACAGCCTCATCAACTTCTCTCATCAACATGTTACCGTTTCAATAGAGTGGTGTTCAGTCATAGAGCGTGGAATCATGTCTTGAATGTGGTTGTTAATATTGATAGTATCAGTTTTAGTAGCAAGGATTGGCGTCTCACAATCAGTTGAGATCTTTAAAATTTTCTAATCTATAACTTCTCTAAAAAAATTACTACATCTATAACTTCTCTAAAGAAAATTACTACATCTATAACTTCTCTAAAGGAATTTACTAAATTGCGAAAGCCATATGAAAACTAAATTTTATCCAGTTATTAGCTCATGAGGAAAAGTACCTACACATTTTCAGCAAAAGCTTGAGCAGCTGCACGCCTAAAAGTTGTATTCTCTTATTTGTTTTAGAAAAATTTCTTACATCTCTCCAAAGATTTTAATAAAAAAAATAATAATGATATTTACTACTTTTTATAACTATCCCTCTTAAAACGTGAATCATTAAGGCAAGCATCGTACCTGACGAAAAAGACAGGGCGAAATTTTCATACATTTTACATCATCATACCTAGTCATAATTTAGGGCTTATTATTGGTAGAAATGCGATTAAAGATGACTGCCTATGACGTTTTAACAATGTATGACATTTCCGCGCTCAGGCTTTTTCTTTAGGTGGTGTTGCCTTGGCACGTAAAAGTCTCATCTTTTTAGTCTTAGCAACAATGTAACCTTCATTGTTTCTAACAAACGAAAAAATACGGATTGCTAAAATCCAACATGGAAACAATGAATATTACATTGTTTCTTGGACTAAGATGGTCAGGTGACTTTTCAGTGCCAGGGCGTGTCTTTTTCGTCGGCTGCGGCATCAACCATTGTTCACTCAGCCGATTGTTGACGCAAACACCACGGGCTGATTGTTCACACATGCAAGGAAACAAATATAAAATATAAACCTAGTCTATTTCATATGTATATACCTGTAGATATAAAGATTATTAATTTCTACGTTTTTAAGAGATTTATCTCCAATTTTAGATTTTTTCCACCATTGTGGTTGTATTACACGGCTGTATGTTAAATTTTAACTTTATGGCTTACTTCTAAGTTGCCTTTTAAAACCGGACACACATGCTTACATTGCCTTTTATATGTATAGATAATAAAAGTTTTCAAAATTAAATTATACATTATGTAATTATGCAGTTTTATTTAATTATTTACTTAATCCTATAGTATCGACAATTTTGACGTCAGTTGCCGAGGCCAGCGAGAGACAGGCCAGGGCACTCAAAAATCACATGATCATCGGGGTCCGGGTAACAATCCATCCTTCATTGTTTCCAACAAACGAAAATATACTTATTGTTAAAATCCAAGACGGAGATTTGAAATTCGAGCTGGAGATTTGATCCTCAACAGATTGAGCAAGCGCGAAAGATACAAGATATTCTTTAGTTTTTTGGTTCACCACTGGTACGCTACTAGTAAATGCCTGAGTGAATACTCTGCCTATTCTTCTCTGTAGTCCCAACCAACACCTCTTAGAGAGAAGTCATGCGGACAAATGGTGTATACATTGTTACATTATCATCAAGCGGCCAAATTAGGGCTTATTATTGGTAGAAATATGATTAACAATAGCCGCTTGATGATGTAACCTTTTGTCCGCAAGCTTTCCTTCTATACTCTGTCCAACGAAAGAAAAACTGGGCGTGTCCAGTTAAATTTCCAATTTCAATTGTTAAACATTGTTAATTTTATTTAGCAACAATGTCTAACAACTGAAATTTGGAATTTAATTAGACATGTCCAGTTTTTCTTTCGTTGGACAGCGTATAGGAGGTGTTGTCCCAACACCATCCAAAGAGGTTACAGTCAACAAGTTTTCTACCATTGATGATCAAATTTGCAAAAATTACATAAGATATACAACAACAATTAACAACGATAACGATAAACAACAATATAGGCAGTCATTACGTCATGATTGCAGAGTATACATATTAAATATTACACAGGGTGTTTTTGAATTGAGTACAGATTTTTTGGGAGATGATAGAAGAGGTTCTTAGAAATATTTTTTGTCATATGAACATGGGGTCCCCCGCAGCTCCGTTTACTTACAATACTGCATTGAACAATCAAATGACACCGGGACGCAGTGTGCGTTGGTAGGCCTAAGATTACACATGTAAAAAGTACATCAAGTGAACTTTTTAAAACAAATCTTTACCTACTGCTTTCCCAGAATGCGATTAGTTCATCTACATATGGACTAATCGTATTTTACAAAGGGGTTGGATACCATGGAATCTCTTTGACGAAGTTTGTCCTAAGACTTTTCAACAAACAAGCACGTGCACCTTGAAATTTCTTTGCAAACAATTACTTTAAAAGTTATTACAGTAGATTGCTTGTGTTAATTGTTAAAAATAAAATAATCTAGGCCTACCAACGCGCACTGCGTCCCGGTGTCATTTGATTGTTCAATGCAGTATTGTAAGTAAACGGAGCTGCGAGGATCCCATGTTCATATGACAAAAAATACTTCTAAGGACCTCTTCTATCATCTCCCAAAAAATCTGTACTCAATTCAAAAACACCCTGTATAAATTACGAATAAATGAAAGACTAGTGAAACTAACGATTGAAACATCTATTGTCATCGATAAGAGCTGTAGGTAGTCAGGAAGTGGGCAAAATATGGATTACAAAATTTGCGCACAAACACACAAACAAGTGAAGTTAAATAAAAAGTGTGTAAAATAATAATAAATACACTTTCATTTATACATTACTCTTTCAGAATAATTCTCTATTATTCTCTTTACTTTGACAAAGGATAGTCCCTACCGAAACGCCAGTTTTTTTCAGGGTCTTACTACCTTGTTTTCAATTTTTAAATGATAGTTATATCAAAAATTTCATTTGACCCATTTTTTGATTTAGATGGCGATTGAAGAAATGTCAAGCCAAGAGCAGCTGGATGTTCGAACTATTCTCACGAGATCTGTAGTGAACATCATATCATGTTTATTATTTGATAAGCGATTTGGGTATGAAGATGAAGACGCTTTAACTGGGATTAACTTGGTTAATGAAGGAGCATCTAAAGCCACACAGTTTTCCGTCGTTGAAGCTTTTCCTATTTTACAGTAAGTTGTCATCACTTAAATATTATAATACTAGCAGAAACATTGAAACAGAGGATCTTTCAACCTTCGAATATTTAAAAAATTCGTTAAGGCATCGTTATCCAACGATAAAAGGGTTTTAGCATCAAAATGTTACGAGCAGTAGCGGTTAGTGACTATAATAAGTGGAGGGACACAAATACAAAATTTCAGGTTCTTAGGCGTTTTCGTACAAAAGTTATAGCTTGATTTGTATTTGGAGCCTCGCGGCCCTTGATGAGGCCTCAGAGGACTATATCATTTTTCGTGTGTAATAGCTAAAATTTTAAGCAACACGTTATAAATATAAAACATTTCAAGTTTCTGGATTTTTGATTTTAAATTTATAGTTTGATTTGAGATTCAGGCCGCAACTCTCCCGCCAAGAAACTTATAGAATTTTTATTATAGATTGGCTAAATTTTTAAATACCAAACTATGATTAAACAAAATTTCAGGACCGTAGGCCTTTCCGTTCAAATTTTATAGCTTCAATTGTATTTGAGGCCGCCAGGGGCTCCGAGGCCAATACCAATCTCCTTGTATAATGTCTATAATTTTTAAGTAACGCACTGTAAAAATATAAAACTTCAAGTTCTTAGGCTTTTTTATTATTCAAATGTCAGAGCTTACTGGTGATTTGGGCTTCAGGGCCCCTGTGGAGACCTAAGAGCCTTATACCAGTTTTTCGTGTATATTAGCTAAATTTTTTAGTAAACTGCTATAAGTATACAAATTTTCAGATTTCTAAGCCTATTCGTTCAAATATTATAGCTCTGTTTGTGTTTAGGGCCCCTGCCAGGGCCCCAGACCTCTATATAAGTTAAAATTTTAAGTAACACACCATAAATATGCAAGAATTCAGATTCCTAGACTTCTGGTTCAAAAGTTATAGCTTGATTTGTGAGTGGGGGCTCAGGGCCCATGTCAAGACCCAAGAGCCTTATACCAGTTTTTAGTGTATATTAGCTAATTTTTTAAGTAATTTTCCGTAAGTAAACAAAATTTTAGATTTCTAGACCTTTTCGTTTAAAAGTTGTTGCTTGTGTTTGGGGCTTGTAGGGCTCTGCTGGGACCTATATTACTTTTTTTTTATATTTGCAATATTTTTTTAGCACCACACTATGAATATACAAAATTTCAGGTTCCTAGGTCTTTCCGTTCAAACGTTATAGCTTCAATTGTATTTGGTGCCTCGAGGCCCCTGGCGGGGTTCAAGAGGCTTATATCAGCTTCCTTCTATATTGGCTATATTTTTTAGTACCAAATTAAAAATGTACAAAATTTCAGGTTTCTAGACTTTTCCGTTCAAAAGTTATAACTTGATTTCTATTTGAGGCTTCGGGGTGTTCTGGCGGGCCGCATAAGCCTACATCACATTTCTTGTATATTTGCTATATTTTTTTAATACAACACTATAAATATACAAAATTTCAGGTTCCTAGGTCGTTCCGTTCAAATGTTATCGTTTCAATTGTATTTGGGGCCTCGGGACCTCCGGCAGGGCCCTAGAGGCTTATATCACTTTTCTTGTATATTGGTTTTATTTTTTAGAACCGCACTAAAAATTTCAGGATTTGCCCTCTTTGTTCAAAAGATAAAAAAAGGAACCACGAAAAATTCATATAAGTGGCCCTTGAGGGGCCCCGGGCCACCCAAGAGGATTCGCTATATTTATCTCACCGTCCTCTGTATAAGGCCTACGTGTGTAGAAAATTTCAAGCCTTTAGATCAATCCCTTCAAAAGTTATGGCGTGTGACATACATGTTACATACATCTGTACCGCCGTTAATAAGGTTATAGATGATGCTAAAACCTTAAAAAACAAAGGGAGAAAATGGACTACTAAAACCTATCTAAAATTTCTATGTCATCATTTGTTCTAATTTTCTCCAATATTTATTCCATTTTCTTGCTTAAAAGACATTTGTTACATTTTTTTTACATGGCTCCATTAACTTTTAATCAATAATCAGTGTATACACTATCCATCGATAGAAAATTTGGGCGTGTCTAATTAAATTTCCAATTTCAATTGCTTAGCTATTATCATGGCCTTTTAGTTTAGAAAGTGTGTGTCTTAAATAAGCTCTTTTACAACATGGTTCTTTGTTTGATAAATTTAACCATCCCAAAAATTTAGTCTCAAATAAATCTGAAAAGAAGCGTTACGTAACGCCATACCGGATATCCACCCTACTCCTCCAAAACGCTGCGTAACGCCGTCCAAAACACCTCTATAAATCTAAAGAGACTAAGGAAATGAGTGAAACAGAAAATACTATAAAATAAAATAAAAGAAATAAAAAACTCTTTCACCACA
Organism: Rhysida immarginata; assembly: GCA_023313115.1. NCBI lineage: Eukaryota > Metazoa > Arthropoda > Chilopoda > Scolopendromorpha > Scolopendridae > Rhysida > Rhysida immarginata. The sequence continues at coordinate 12,134 of JAHWFO010040933.1, forward strand.
ACAAAATTTAGGGAAAATACGACCTAAACCTGGAAGCGGTTTTCGACAGCAAGGCTATCATCATTCAGCAGGGACCAAGGAGTACACTCGGGGGGAACAGAGTGAACTTACTTGAAAACGGAAAAACGAGTGTATATATAGCGAAAGACCACGGTTTTAGGCCAATCAGAGAAAATACACCAAAAGGGACAAATTAATGTCTGAATGTTTGATAGGGAGCTAAAGGGAGACGCGTTTGACTCCTTTGTCTCCTCAATAAACGCTGCCTTATTTACGTCCTGCAACGCATCATTTTATGCTCATTATTAATAATTCTTGGAAACGAACGTTCAATCATTGCATTATCAGCATCTCAGTTTTCAAATTATTCACATTTATTTATTTATTTATTGGGATACAATACGTCCACACAGAATATTGTCAAAATGTATTTTTATGAAATGTTTGGAACTGCTGTGTTACCAAATAAGCTAAGTGATAACCCCGGCGTCGCTCTGACTTTGTTTTTTTGATTAAATTTTGAAATATCTTAGAAATAATTTCGCATGAAAACGCTTAGAAATAATACAATAAAAATTCTAAATGAAAATTCGAAAAAATTTTTTTAAGGGCTCAAAATGGATGGACCTCTTCAAGTATGAAACTGCTAGTCTAAATAATTTCTTAATCACGTAATCTTACTTTAGATGTACAATTGATGTTGTTGCAATTCCCTTTCTTCTCTCGATGTTTTGAAGCAAAACTTTCTGTAGTCTAGCAGTCCCCAATTCTTCTATTTACATGCTTACCATTTGCTCAATATAGCACGGAGCTAAAGGACTGCTTCCTCTGTCGTCTTTCTACTCTTTCTCAATAGTTTGCTAACTCTCCATTATCTCCAGTTACTGATCATTTTTAAAGATTTTCAAGAAATTGTTAAGTAATAAGAACTCTCAATTCTAAGAAAAGCCTGAATAACAGGAATTTATTGTTGGTCACGAAATATTTCTTATTAATATGCCTTGCCATCATCATGAAATCGATTTATTATCGATAATTATTATTTTTTCGAGATCTGAGGTAGACAGTGACCTTCCTCATGCTTTGAAGGTCTCAAGTATGCAAAATTTCATCTACATCGGAATAAAACTTTAGACTTGTATAAAATACAAATCCACCCACCCATAAACAAACATTCTTCTTCATATACAGGGTGAATACAAAAGTCTGAACCCCCTTTTATTTTTTGAACCGAAGCATATATGTCAATTATGATGAATCCAATGAATAGGAAGTTGTGGGTGGCCTATCCCATGGTGCACTTTTTATCATCCCAAATATGCAAATTAGATGTTCCCGTAATCTTACTTTAGATGTTCCCGTTGATTATTTAATCTCTATCGTTGTATTCATGCCATGTCTTTACATTGAAATTTCCAATGGTATCATATGGTACCTTAGAGCCCGTGCTACTAGCCCCATATCGTGTGTCATTAATTAACCGTTAAATTCTTACATGACACATCGTTACGACTTGTTTGATATATTACATGCCATGTCTTTGCATTGAAATTTCCAGTGGTACAATGTGGTACCATAGAGCACGTGTTATTAAACCAATATAGAGTATTATTAATTAATCGTTATATTCATGCATGACACATCGTTACGAGATGTTGGATATATACATGCCATATCTTTGCATTGAAAGTTTCCAATGATACCATATGATACCATAAGGTGCGTGCTACTAATCGAACATCGAGTATCACTAATTACTCGTTATGTTGATGCATGACACGTCGTTACGAGTTGTTGATATATTATATGCCATGTTGTTGCATTGAAGTTTCCAGTGGTGCCATGTTGTACCATAAAGCACGTGCTAGTAAACCAATTTCTACTATCTTTAATAACAAATCGTTGCGAGTTTTTTGATATATTACATGCCATGACTTTGCATTGAAAGTTTCCAATGGTACCATATTGTATTATAGAGCACGTGCTACTAAACCAATATGGCGTATCATTAATTATTCGTTTTATTCATGCATGACACGTTGTTACTCTTTGTTTTTAATCTTTAAATATAAAAATTCAGGCTCAGGGTGCGTTTGTAAATGTTCTAACTACTTTTGAACACTTATCCGATTGAGGTCATATTCGCAACGTATGTTCGTTAGGTCCAGAGTAAGGTTTACATGTCCCCAAAGTGAGGGGGGAAGGGGTAAAAATCATATACGTACCTTGTTTATGTGGGAGAATTGGAGCCAGAAATTGTGGACAAAGACTAACAAGGACTCAAGGAAACTACTAATCCACAACAAAACTTTATTCATACGAATGCGCATTTCGGCAGCCAAGCGTATCCAAGACTTGATCAGGACAGAGAGTTCTGTTCAGATGAAGTATGAGACAATCGACAATCGATCAATGTAGTGAAAAAAGTAGTACGAGTGGTCCAGGAGCCTTTAGCTCACTTTAGACGCTCACCCAAAAAGTAAACCAAATGAGGTACACTGAAGTAGGAAAGAAGCCTGATGAACCTCTTTAAGTCATCCAGAAAAGAGTCCCTTCATGGTAGGGACGAGAATCGGGTTGCGGATTGACGAATAGCGAGTCCGAAAAACTAGGATCTAGCAGATCCAGTAGTTGGGGAACTCGGCCTTGTTAATGTTCTCGAAATTGACATCCAAGATATGACGGGGTCTTCGAAACCTGAGGGAACCCCTGATAGTGAGTGAGTGGTCCAGGATACCAGATGAAGTATGAAGTATGAGACAATCGACAATCGAACAGTGTAGTGAAAAGAAAGACGCGATTGGTCCAGGAGCCAAGCTCACTTTGCACGTTCGCCCAAAGAGTAAACCAGAGGAGGTACACTGAACTGGGAGAGAAGCCTGATGAACCTCTTTAGTCCTCCAGAGAATAAGTCCCAAGAAGGGACGAGAGTCAGATTGTAGATTGACGAATAGAGTCCCTAAAAATCAGCAGGATCTAAAAGATCCAATAGTTGGGGAAGACGGCCTTGTTAACGTCATCAAAGCAGACATCCAGGATATGGCGGGGTCTTCGAAACCGGAGGGGACCCTTAACAACCAGGGTGTTTTCATGATTCTCCATCTTGGATAGCGTGTCCTTCATAAGAGTCTGGAAAAGGTGCCTATGTGGGTCATCCCCAAATCCTCATAGATAGAGTGGTTGTTGGCAACTCTTCTGTCAAGTTGGGCAATGGACCGGAGAGCAATATTTTGGAAGGTCTGGAGATGTTCCACCTAGATTTGCAAATAGAAGCCCAAGTAGGCATTCCATGAAGTAAAATAGTACGAATCACAACCTTGTATATCAAGAGTTTGTTATCCACACCAAGAGCGCTGTTTCGCCCCAGAAGTGCAATCAAACTGAACCTCGCTTTCTTGCTTTGCTGAGCGCTTATTGGACTTGGTCGTTCCAATTTAGTTTGGAGTCGATCATGACACCAAGATATTTGTAGCTTTTTACCCACTCAAGTTTCTTGCCAAATAAGAAGAGGGGCTTTGAAGGGTTCTTGCATTTGCGAGTGATAAACATGACCTTGCACTTTTTGACATTCAGCTTAAATCACCACTTAGTGAATTAGCTCTCGCACTGATGTAAAGCTTTTTGAAGTCGAGTGATGACATGTGCTGGGTTTTGTGCCCAGGTCATGATGGACCCTTCGTCAGCAAATAAGTAAAGATTACACTTTGCAAACTTGGGAAAGTCATGGATAAAGAAGTTGAATAAGGCTGGTCCCAAGACAGAGCCTTGGGGTACACTAGCATTTACATCGCAGGGTTCAGACAAGCAGTCCCCAACCTTAACACGAAAAGTCCTCTTTGATAGGAAGGAGCGAACCAGAGCAATTAGATCGTCAAGGAACCCGTAGGTAATCATTTTGTAAATAGCCCATCATGCCAGATTTGGTCAAAGGCCTTTTGGACATCGAGGAAATGAGACCACCAAACATAGGACCGTTTAAATCAGCAACGAGCCTCCATAACTGAAGCAAGCCAAATTACTCACTACGAATGAGGTTGTTTACCTCGCAGTACTCGTTGAACCTCTTGAGTATACTGCGCTCAAAGACCTTCGAAAGCTTGGGCAACAAGCTAATGGGCCTATAACTTGTGGGAAGAGCAGGATCCAGTCCAGGTTTAGGAATGGTGATGATGACTGAGTCCTTCCGCTAAGCCAGCAGTCATTCATGAGCTTGGTGATGATGCAGATAACACTGGGAGGCAAATTCTTGAGAGCACTGTTGGTAATGGTGTCGATGCCGGCTGCCTTTTTGCCTTTCAGGCGCTTAATGATATCCAATATCTCAGAGGTGCCAATGACATCGGGAGAGCCAAGAGCGCGCTGTGTGTGGCCATACCTATCGCACATGTCTTTGACCTCACGAGTAATATTGACCAGATTAGGAGTAATATTGACCAGAGCCAATTCTCTACTCTTTGGGAGTAGAGAATTGGCTCTTCCGTGAATCGGCGATAATTTGTGCTTTGTCCTGGTCATTGCTAACGAAATCGCCACCCTCTGTAAGCAAAGGAGGGAGAACAACAGTCCTGTTGCTTTTAAGGGCCCTGACCATACTCCAGAGAAAATTATCCTGGACGGACAGACTTTTAACTTTGTCGTTCCATCTTTGATTCCTTAAATCCTTAATCTGCTCACTTACCTTGCGGGATAGACTGTTGTACTTCGTCTTGAAGTGGAGAAACCTGGTACGCTGCCAAAGTCTTCTGAAGGTGTTTTTTTCGTGGATGAGTTGCCTGATGGAGGGAGGAAGTTCCAGATGGTCTGGCCACTTGCAATTCACTGGAGTAGCATTTGCATTTGTAGCCATCTTGATGGAGTGAGTGACTTTCTTGATATTTTTGTTAATGTCTCTGCTGGTGGCGGGATCCTGATAGGGAATGTTACTGTCGTTCATAAGTTCTCTAAAAAATTTCCAGTCCTGCTTATAACGAATGAAGTATGAGAATTTCATAGACGTATATACAGTATAGTAAAAAGTGAACTAGTTTCAATCCAATCAAAAGGCAAAAAATAGATACAACGACAAATAATAAATCTATAGGCTAGCTGAGATTAACCAATCAAGTGTCATCATTGTTTCTTGTACGGTTATTTTTCCTATTGTTCAATGTGGGTAGATGTAGAAGTTTTGCCGCATCTCTCAGTTGTGTTACATCGAGGGGGCCTGCGTCACTGTTTAGTAAATGAGTTGAATCTTCATTGGTGATTGCGTAGGATTCCAGAAAGTTTAACAACCTGGGGTCATTCGTGCTGTATATAATCTTGATGTCTTCGCGTTTATAGTCGTGTTGGAGGTCTAGAATATGGTCAGCGAACCTAGATACTGCAAAGTTTCCGTTTCTGATATACCTCAAATGTACGCCTACTCTCGTCTTAACTGCTCTTAGCGATTGACCGTAGTAGACTGCGTCACATTTGGATGGCAACATATAGACCCCAGGTATATCTTCTTGTTGATTCATATCCTTTGGGCTCTTTATCAATTTTCCAATTGTGTTGGGACTCTGGTAGACTATAGAGAGGCCAAAGTCTCTAGTGATTCTCTTCATGCCCCTATTCAGTTGTAGATTGTAGGGCAAGACTAAAATACTTCCCGGTGTTTTTTCTTTTTGCAGCGTGGTAAAATTCTTCAGAAATAGCTTTTGTTTTACCTTCTTGGAGATGCTGCTAATAATTTCTTTCTGGTATTCATTCTCAGAGTAGCAAATTCTTCAATCATTCTGAGTTCTTTATTCCTGCTTTCAGCATTCAGGGGGATGACGTGCGCCCTATAAACCATATGACAAAAGGCTGCTAATTTGTGATGTTGGCTATGGTTTGAGTCCTGTTTAATGAAGTTAGGGACAAAGTTTGTTTTCCGGTGGATGTCATAACTCAGTTCCTGGTTGTACCTAGTTAATCTAATGTCCAGGAAGGAAAGGGTTCCATTGCTCTCTATTTCCTTAGTAAACATTATTTTAGGACACAAGCTAATAAGGTTGGACAAGAATGTCTCAATGTCTTCCTCTTTCTTATTAACAATTTTGAAAATATCGTCGACATATCTTAGCCACACACTCGGGAAGTATTTAAACTCATTCATAGCTTGGTTTTCTAATTTCCGGAGATAGATATTAGCAACAAAGGGACTGATGCTACTCGCCATGGGAGTACCATCTGTCATTTGGTAATATCTGTTGTTAAAGGAAAAATATTGTTGAATAGAATAAGCCTCATGATACTTATAACCTCAACAACAACTTCTGAGGGCCACTCATTCTCATCCATAGTGTCTTCCAGAACTTGTATGGCTCTTACAAGCGGGATACCCGGATATAGTGCTTCTATGTCAAAAGAAGTTAATACGTCATCATTTGATGCCCGTATGTTTTTCAACTTTTGGCATAGTATTCTACTGAATTTTTTATGGAGAAATCTTGTCCATCTAGATCCAATTTAGTAAGGAAGTTTTTTAACATAAATTTGGCCAATAGGTCAGTAGGAGAGTAGATACTGTTTACGATCGGCCTCCACTTATTACTTTCCTTATGAGTTTTAGGAAGGCAATATAACCGAGGTAGGACAGGATTAGTAGGTAGTAATTCATGCGGTTTTGTGTCTCTAAAAAGTGTCTTACATTTTTTGATGGTTTCCTTAACTTTGGTGACTAAGCTATTTAAAGGATTTTTATTGAGTTCAACATAAGGCCCTTCATCCAGCATTTCCTGGATATTACTAAAATAGTCTACTTTATCTACAACCACAATGTGGTTCGACTTGTCGTCTTTAAGGCAGAAAATATCTCGTTCATTAAGTTGTTTGATGATTGATTGATAATTGTTATTATTTCTTTTGGACTTGTAGTTTAACGCGTTTTTTGACAACTGTTTTTGGAGTAAGCTTTTTAGTTCTAGGTTCTTATTGGAGTCTAATTCAGGGTGATAACGAAGGGTAGCTGAAATGGAAGCTAACAAGTCAGGTTTAAAATCCTCAAACGCGAATTTAAATCCTTTTTCCAACGTGCGCGTTTCGTTAGGAGTGAGGGCAGTACTAGATTTGTTAATGATTACATTTTGTACAGGCTGGCCAATTGTCAATTCACACTTGCGTCGATAGATAGAACTATTCATAGGACCGCGTAATCGGTTCTGCAAATTATTAAGTTTGTTGTGTAATCTGTCATATTTGACCCTAATTTTGTGACAGTTGTTTAATTTCCAATGTTTGTTAGTTTGTTTAGGTCAAATCTTGTAACCAATATTAAACCAAATTCCAGCACACATATGTTTGGAATAAATAATTTTCTGTATACTATTATGTATACTATTAACCAAACTTTTAGACCCAAAATGGCGATAGCATTCGGAGTACTTGTGTCCAGACCTTTGTTTATTGACCTTGTTGGGCCGATTGTACATGCAACGCCACTTTTCAATAGAGTTCCCGCTCTACCGGGAGCTAGAAACTTTAGCTTCATTTTAACAATGGAGCTCAGTGACCATGAATATCTATAGATCGTGGTCAGGAGACTTTTCAGTCCCCAGGCCTGTGTTTTCCCTTCGCTGTGATAAAGAGATAATTGTTCTAAAAATGCTGTAGTTACATCCGTTGCTGTTACATCCCATGCTGTAGAGTTACATCCGTCATCAAAACATAGTTTCTATTGTAAATGTTCTTCTTCAGAGTTTAAATTTAATGTTTCAGTTATCTTACTTTTAACTTATATTTTCTAGGTTTATTATACCAGATTGGTTATCAGGATTTAAAGCAATCAAGGATATTAAACAAGGAATCTATAGATTCATGGATAAGCAAATTGAGTACCACATGAAAACGTTTGATGAAAATGATATTCGGGATCTCATCGATGCATATCTATTGAAAAGAAAAGAGATAGAAAAGACTGGGAAAAAAGTTGAAACATCTATTTACGCAGGTAAGATAAATAACCTCGGAAATAACATCACTGGATGTTTTCATCTTTATCATATTTTTAGAAAATAACTTTTACAGAATTTTTTATACTTGTAAAATCTCCTGCAACTCAAGAAGAACTGACTAAAAATTTGATATGATAAATTCAAGGTGTGACACATACCGCGCACTTCTTGCGTCCATGCCACGACGCCTAGCAGCAGTTATAGCGGCGAAAGGTAGCTACTCCCATTACTAAGCGGGTGGACATAATTTAGTAATATGCAGTGTAAGTCGCTGAATTCGTCAAGTTCGAAAAAAGTACGTTCACTTGAGATGAAAAGAATAACGCAAGAAACACTGAGAGTATTCAGAGAAAATTACTTTCGTTTGCTATAAAATAAAACTCACGCTGGAGCCAGCAAATCAACGCAGCAGATTGAAAGTCGGTAAATTTATGGACATTCAAAAGATAAATATATTGTGGAAACTTTTAGCTTGCGCATCGTCCTTGTTATGTATAAAAGATACAAAAAAGGAAACAAAATGAAAATTAAGATTGCATCATTTAATCGTTGTATTAGGTTTTTTATTAGCTTCATTTCAGCTTGTAGAAGATCTTAACATTATATGGGACCAACTTGGTTTGGCTTAAAATTTTGATATATTGTTTTAATATGTTTGACATGATAAATGATGTAGTCCTATCTGCAGTTTTTTTTTTATTTTATGCAGAATCTTGATACGATAGTAAGATGAAAAATATACGTTGTAAATTTACTAGTTTTGAGTTGTGAGTAAATATAGACAAATTATAAAGGAGGCCGTGTAATTTGGACGCCCTAAGGGAAAAGGGCCCTAACTTCTATTAAAAATGACGTAGCTCCAATTTCAAACGTAGGTATATAGTGGACATTTCGGGCTATCTTTTGGTACACCATTTTGACGTGAATATGTCTTATAAATCGGGATGGCAGTTTGAAAAATGGATGTAACGAAAATAGGATAGATTTTGAAGCGTTATAAAATATAAACCGTGCATAGCATAGTCGTGTTGCGCTTATACATAAGTAGGGTAAGGCTTCACGCATCTGCCACTACAGGGTGATTTACATCGAATGTAAAATACTTAAAGGGGGTATTATAGAGGTTAAGATAAACACAAAACGTCCTATGAACATGGGTTCAAATATGAACGATAACTGAGATATGAACAGAAATAAAAATGCCGCCACCAAGATCAACAAGTTAATAACTCAGGTTCTGTAAAGCCTAGATTAATGCAATTTGGGGGAATAACAAGGTACATAAGACTGTGTATACCGTTAAAATTTGATTGAATTCCAACGAGAAGTTTCCGAGTTACACAGTCAAAATTGTGACAAGTGCTAGTTAGTACTCACAGGTGAACACGTATTATGATGTTGAATGAGTAACTTGGAAACTTCTTGTTAGAATTAGATCAAATTTTAAAGGTATACACAGTCTTATGTACTCTGATATTCCTCCAAATTTCATTAATCTAGGCTTTACAGAATCTGAGTTATTAACTTGTTAATCTTGGTGGCGGCATTTTTATTTCTGTTCACATCTCAGTTATCGTTCATATTTGAACCCATGTTCATAGGACGTTTTGTGTTTATCTTAACCTCTATAATACCCCCTTTAAGTATTTTACATTCGATGTAAATCACCCTGTATACTCAGTTTTTATTTTACTGTTTTCCTTTCTATGGTAATTAAGTTTTCAAATTCAATCTACTTGGAGCTGAATGGGATTTTTTCCAGCATTAAAAAATAGTGACATCGTTGTTTGCTTTGTTTAACGAAGACTTTTGCGATTGTTCCGTGAAGCAGGATCAACAATGACTGCAACACTTTCGCGTGGGGATACGGTGTTTCTTTTGTTTTCTATATACAGGATCTTTATAATTAAAGTTCCATTTTGACATGGCCATAAAAAAACTACTGGACCAAAAGCTATAATACTTGGTAATATTATACAAGAGGGCATGGGAAGTTCATACCCATCAAAAAAAAAAAATAGTTCAAAAGGTCACCACCAGCATGGAATGGCGCTTTATGCACAGGTCAAAATGGCTTTCAGTAAATGGTGGAGGCCACATTCAACATGTAACTAATTTTAGTAAAGATTAAAGACTTGTTAACCTGTGTCTTCGTGTCTAATTTCATATATGAATATTGCATAGAGCGCCATTCCATGCTGGTGGTGATCTTTTGAACTAATGTTTTTTTGTTTTTTTTTTGATAGGTATGAACTTCCCATGCCCTCTTGTATAATATTACCAAGTATTATAGCTTTTGGTCCAGTAGTTTTTTTTTTTTGGCCATGTCAAAATGGAACTTTAATTATAAAGACCCTGTACATAAATATAAAAACTAAATTAGCCTACGAAGATTTGTGCGAAAAAACTGACAATGTCGAAGGATATGGCGAATTTATACAATCGAAATTACAAGAAACGACGATTAGAAGAAAGGTGACATTCACCGGTGCCGAATGGACCAGACTCTGCAGAGAGAGGAAGAATGCAAAAATGACGGTCTCCGGACCTAGTACGAGTGCAGGCATTGCTGAGAAGTGATTAGCCCATGGACATTGATGCCTCTGATGAGAATCTCGCTGTCTCTACCGTCGTCTACCGTACATCGTCGGAAGAATTGACAGTGTAGGAAGCGAGATGGGCGACGAGTAATAATCGCTGCAAGATGTTTGCCGACAACGAGTTCGGGCTGGAGTGCAGCGTGTGATTCGACAGAGATCTAACGAAGGGAAAGCAACAAGCACGTCGCGTCGAGGTGTTATGTTGTGATGATTTTCATCAAATGGTGGACGACGTAGTGATCTATTATCCAGGATAATAAATCGCCTGTTAGAATTCAGTTTGTGATTGTGTTTTTTTCTCAAATGTAACTTACATCATAATTCAAATTAAAGTGTCACGATACGAAGCTTGGTGCAAGAGATTCGCCCCGATCGCGAATTTCCTTTTTGCAGCAAGAATAAGCAATATACCTCAAAATCAACCAATAGAACGACGCTTTTTCGCGTGACGTCATCACTTCGCTGCCCGTTCGTTCATTTCGCTGCCTCGCTCGCTCGCTACGACGACTGCCCATTCGAAAAACGAAATTTGTTTAATCAAAATACTCACGTGAATAGATACCATGTATTCCGCTGATTGATGACTGCGAGGGCAGTCGAAATGCGCATGCGGGTTATTATACTTTAATGTGGACAAGTGGTTGCGTTTTCTTCTGTCTTTATATTTATCCACAATTACTCGGTTTTTCCAAAAATACTCACGTACTAAACTGCTTTTACAAACTATTTTGAAAGTCAGACTTTAGAGAATCATCTTAAGCTTAAAAAACAAGCTACTTCATATTAAAAAAATTCAACGGAACACAGAGTTTCATCAGCTTGAAGTGGAAATTATGCATGAACTATTTATACAGGGTGATTCAAAATTCAATGTACAAACTTTTAGGGGAGGTAGTATGAGTGATTCTAAGCAAAAAAAGTTCATATGAACATGGGTCCGAATTTGAACGATAACTGAGATATGAACAGAAATAAAAATGCCGCCACCAAGATCAACAAGTTAATAACTCATTTTCCGTAAAGCCTATATTAATAAAATTTGGAGGAATAACAGGGTACATAAAACTGCGTATACCGTTAAAGTTTGAACGAATTCCAACAAGAAGTTTCCGAGTTATTTATTCAACATCATAACACGTGTTCACTTGTGAGTACTAACCAGCACTTGTTACAATTTTGACTGCGTAACTCGTAAACTTCTCGTTGGAATTAGATCAAATTTTAACGGCAAATACAGTCTTATGTTTCCTGTTATTCCTCAAAATTTCATTAAACTAAGCTCTACAGAACCTGAATTATTAAAAATGCCGCCACCAAGATATGAACAAAAATAAAAATGCCGCCACCAAGATCAACAAGTTAATAGTTCAGGTACAGTATTATCGTTCAAATTCAACCCATGTTCATATGAACTTTTTTGCTTAGAATCACCCATACTACCTCCTCTAAAAGTTTCTACATTGAATTTTGAATCACCCTGTATAAGGGTCGTACAAATGAAAACGAAAATTATTTATTAAAACCAAACTGTATACAAGGAATTTAAAAATCCTCTCCAAATGCGTTAAGGCATTTATCCCACTGTGTAAGAAGGCGTGTAATTCTTTTATGGAAGAAGTCTTTCGGTTGCGTGTGGAACCGTTCCAAAATCCCTTCCTTCAATTCATCGTCCGACTGAAACCGCGGCCTTTCAGATGTTTCTTGAGATCCCCAAGCACGTGAAAGTCACATGGGGATAAGTCAGGGCTGTAAGGTGGATGCTGCATTGCTTCCCAGTTGTACTTTTTGATGAGGTATACCGTTGCTTTCGAGGTGTGAGGACGCGCGTTGTCGTGGAGAAGAAGCACTCCTTCTGTAAGAAGTCCAGGACGCTTGTATTTGATGGCCGCGTGTAGTGCCTTCAGTGTTTCCCTACATCGTGCTGCGTTAACTGTGGTGCCTTTTTCAAGAAAGTCCAGTAAAACTGGGCCTTTGCGATCAAAAAACACGGTCAACATCACCTTCCCCGTGCTGTTTGCTTTTGATTTTTTTCGGGGGTGGGAAATGAAAAAATGAAAGCACCATAATGCTCCCATTGACGACATTGACGTTTGCTTTCGGGCTGGAAATGAAAGCACCAAGTTTCATCCGCTGTAACGATTCTGTCGAGAAAACTCTCTCCTTCCTGTTCAAAGCGAGTCAAATGTTGCAGGGACATGGCCATTCGAACTCCAAGTTGTTCTGATGTCAAATGATGCGGGACCCATTGTGCACAGATTTTTCTGTAGTGCAGGTGGTTTCTGATAATGGAGTGAACAGTTCCACGACTAAGGTCAGTTTTACAACCACGAAATCGATTGTCACTCTTCTGTTTTCCTTTTAGACAACGTCAATTTTAGCTTTGGAATCATCCGTGATGTTTCGGTTTGCTTGTCCTGGTCGTTGATCATCTTGCATTGATGACCATCCCTCCGAAAACCTCTTGCTCTGCCCAAATACGAGTGAAGGTTAGGCAGTCATTTCCATAGACGTTCTGCATACGACGATGAATTTCAGAAACTGAAACTCTTTGACATGTCAGAAAACGAATTACTGCTCTCTGTTCCTGTTTCGTTGACTCCATTTTGTTGTTTGGACAAAGCGATCACTCGCAGAGCTTTGAAACGCGAGTTATCGTTCTTTTTCACGTGATTCAACACTTGCAACCTATTGTACGACCCTTCAAATTTTCGTTTTCATTTGTACGACCCTTATACATAATACAAGGCAAGTCAAAAGTCTGTTACCCCCCATACAATTTCAAAACGAGTGGAGATACAACAAACTTATTGCAGGCAACATATAAGAAGTTAGGTAAGGGATGAACATTGATGGTGCCTTTGACTTCGAATTTTGCACCTTGCAATTTGTAACTTTGTAACCGGTAGAGAACAATTTCAGACAAATTACCAACTGTACAGTTGTAAAGCTCAAAACGCTGATTTTGACGGAAAAATAAGAAGAAGAAAGAAAAGAAAAAAAGATTTCCACCGCTTCCATGTACGTACACTGCCATAAAGAACTGAAAGCATAGGATTATGAAAAACTTATGGAGTTTTGCAACTGGCTTCTGTGTTGTGTTGAAGAAACTCCTGGTATTGTTAACTATGTTCTGTGGTCAGACGAGGCTTAGTTTTCCCGAGATGGAGTAGTACCAAACAAAACTTTATTACTGGGCAGATGTGAACCCCCAATGACTGCGAGATGCAACACATCAGCAGAACTGGAGAATAAATGTGTGGCATGGACTATGGAATGGCATCTTGGTGAGAGCTGTTTTCTACAATGGTTGCCTTACAGGAAGGACTAAGGTACACAGAAAAGATTTTGTATGGCTTCGTCTCAGACTTTTTAGACAACTTGCTTTTAGTGCAGTTCCGCCGCATGTGGTTCTAACATGATTGGGCACCTTCATATTTTGCAGCCATTGCACGTCACCGATTGGGTTTATTTTTAATTTCTTTTTATTTTGTTAAAATCAGCGTTTTTAGCTCTGCAACTGTGCAATTTGAAATTTTTCTCTACCTGTGTATCGGTTACAAAGTTACAAATTGTAAGGCTTTGAGGTCAAAGATCAAAATGACACCACCAGTTTAATCCCTACCTAACTTCCTACATGTTGCCTGCAACAGATTTGTTTTGAAATTCTATCGGAGGTAACAGACTTTTGACTCTCTCTCTATTTATTGATAGACCGTAACTGAATATTAAAAAAGTTTTTAATTACACAAAAAAATTTGAGAAATAGGGTATATGTACACTGTACAAAATTTGATCGAATTCTAACCAAAATTCTAATTTCATCGCGTAACGCGTGCTCACTTGTGAGTACTAAAATCAGTCTTACGATGTTGACTGCGGAACTCGGAAACTACTCGTTAGATTTCGATCAAATTTTAACGGTATACACAGTTGTATGTTCGCTATTATTTTCCCAAAATTCATCTTCCCAGATGTTATCGAACCTGAATTATTAACTTGTTGATCTTGGTGGTGGCATTTTTATGTCTGTTCATATCTCAGTTCAAATTCAGACCCATGTTCATAGGAACGTTTTTGCTCAGAATCATCTATACTACCATACCTAAGCGTTTCTACGTTGAGATTTGAATCACCCTATATGTGAATTTTCCAAAAAAATTTTAAATATTTAATTTTTAATTTATTTCTAATTTATTTTTCAATTAAAATTTCTAATGCACTTTGAAATGTTCCTAGCAGCCTGAATCCAGAAAATTAGATATAGCAAGCTCATTAAAAACTAAATCTTTGCTGTACGTAACAATTTTTTGTCATAAATTTTACAATTCATACTTGTTGGAATTTTGTAGTTTGCAATTGTTCCTCACTTTTGCTTACAACTTACGATTGTGACGTTATCACGTGTTGTGTTAAAATCCATTTTGATGAGAAACTTGGTCACTAGAATAATAGTGTGTATTATTCAGTTATTCAGTGTGAATATAATCGTTAGGATGAGGATTTATAGGGTTGATAGAATTGATAATTCCAAAGTTGGATATAAATCAAAATCACACAATTGTGAAGTAGGAGAGGAGGTGTTGTGACAGGAAGAGACTGTCTTTTGGTTGGTTTATTAGAAACTTGGCGTCGACTACTAAGGTCATTTTGCGCCTTTTACACAAGTTATAACAGTACGCAGCCCGGGACAAACACAAACATCCATGCCCACGGCGGGATTCGAACCCACGACCAGGCGGACTCGAGTACTAGAAAGCCTACGCCCTAGTCCTCTCGGCCACCTGGTCGGCCGACTGTCTTTTGAGATTCATTTGAATAGAACTGGAGTTGGTCGTTGTTGGATAGAACAAAAATATTACTACCGTTGTTGACGCAACTCCAAACGCCCCCTTAAGCACTAAGCCTAATCTACCTTAACAGCAAAGCAATTCTCTAATAAACTTTAGTCCTCATAATAACATGAGCTGCCACAGAATTAGAAAGCCCCTGTGAAAACCTCCTGCGGTCTAAATAGGTTTAACACCCCACGCATAAACTGCTCCTTTAAAAAGCGGCCAGAAATGCTTTCAATGGCGGGCGGGATATTATGAGAGAATTTTCATGACCCGACAGAACCAGTTAACTAAAGAACCAAACATGGCTTGCCTGTCGTGTGGGAAGAAGGCGCCGAGACTCTCCTGTATATAGGCGGAAATCGTCCAGGGAAATATTCCTGTCCAATATTGTTCCTGGGTTTGGCTGCTGTCTCCAGCTTCGTCGAATTCGGCGGCGTTAATCCACTGTCGCACTCCCTCTACAACGACCAAGGAGCGAGTGGTGTATTGAAGAAAACGGGCCGTGACGAACGGTGAATTGTCGAGCTTCTACGGAGACGAGGCCTATTCGGTTACCGTCGTGGCTACCGTCGCTGACGTGGCAGCTAGATGGGCTGTTCGTGGGCTGAACTTCTGATGAGCTGCTACAAGCCGTTGAGGAATCCATGATCTAGTGGGAAAACTTTAAACACACCTTCATTAGTAGCAATTCTACGCCGGTCGTTCCTAGGCTCACACGTGCTCGCGGCGAGAACTCCGTTTTGTCCTCCCATCGAGCTTGACACCCGCGGCCGTCCCTCAATCGCACTCGAGTTCCATAAATTTCTTACGAAGTCGCATTGGCTTAGTAGGGATTCTAAGTTTCGCTCGGCCAACCTTCTCGTGTCGTTCCCACGGTCACTCTCCCCAAATTTCGTTTCCCACCTCGCCTTCTTCGCATTGCGCAGCCTTCTGCGCCGCTTCCATAACTTCCGTTTCTCACTCTCTTTCCTAGAGAGCTCACTTTCCAAACACTCGCCGTTTCGCTTCGTTTGCCACCTTGTGGCGCTGCTCGAACTCCGACATTATTATTTTGCTGATCGGATCTGCTAATAATATCGGAGCCCGAACATGTTGCAAAACTTTGTGACACTCTCACCCTCTGCTTTACCAATGGGTCTCCCATCGTTTTGCTATCTCTCGAGCCAATGCTGCTACCTGCTGCCCTGCTAGCTCCTTGGCTAATATACTGCTCGGCACGCTTGCTGCCATGCGTGGACGCCTTTCTTTAGCGCTGAAAGAACTTGGTCTCTAACCCCTTGCATCTATGTAGGTGGCTTTCTGGCCCTCAGGAAGGCTGGGCATAGCCGACCCATTTGACTAAGAATTCTCTTTTAGGGGGTTTACCCCTGACATCGAATAAATCCTGGACTTTGTATACGTCCGGATATAACGGGTCTTCGCTTGGGTAGGCCTTGGCTTTTTCTCCCGTTGCCCCCTGTCTTTTTTCAAAGACGAACAGTGCAGGGTCTTGTTACCGCCCCATTTTCTGGGTATTTTAACTCTTGCTGAGACCTAATTGATAACGTTCAATATTCTGAACGGCCCTGCGTATTTGCTGTATAACTTTTTTCCTACTTTATGCTTAATTGGGTGCAGTCTTGCCGCCCAAACCCACACTTTCTCCCCTACTTTGAGCGGCCATGATGTGTGCCGTTTATCATAGTATTGCTTGTACTTCTTGTTAGCCCGATTAATAGCATTACGCGCTTGTTTGAGGACTCTCATTAAAGGGGCTGTATAAGGCCCCTTGTTTTCGCTCGCAGCCGCATACCTATTAACTGACAGAGGAATAATTACTTCCCGTCCAAGATCGGCAAAAAATGGTGACATTTTTGTAGCCTCCGATACTGAGGCGTTCATAGCAATTTCTGCAGCCATTAAAAAGTCGTCCCAGTTTGATTTATCTAGATTTACATAATTCCTTAATATAAGTACCACAGTCTGATTCGTCCTCTCGGACTGTCCATCAGACTGTGGATGGTACGCGCTGGAAAATTTCAGCGACGTACCTAGGGCCTGAAATATAAATTTCCATAAATCGGCATTAAATCGAACATCTCGATCCGATACTATGGCCTGCGGGAATCCATGAATTTTAATTATATTGTCTACCAGCAATTTGGCAGTTTCCTCAGCCGATACGTTAGCATGGTACGGTATTAACCGCACTCTTTTCATAAGTCGGTCCGTGACCGTTAACAGTGCATCGTGCCCTTTCTCCGTCTTAGGAAGGGGAAGAACGAAATCAATGGCGATCTTTGGGACGGGACCTCTAACGGCTGCAGATCGCCGAACACTTTACGGCGCTCTACTTTGTTGGCTTGACACTGCTGGCATTCAACAATGAACGCTATAACATCCCTGGTCATACTGGCCCAGGTGAATTGCTGCCTTACCTTAGCCAAGGTTTTATAAATACCTAGGTGGCCAGCTGCCGGGTCACTATGCAGTGAGGTTACCACTTGGTAAACTAATTTCTTGATTGCCGGTAAAAGCCAACCTAATGCCGTTGGCTGTCCTTTTAAATATCAGTCCATTTTCGCGAAAGTACGGCTCCTTAAGCCACCGTATACTCGCTTTAACATAAGGGAACCTTTGTTAACCATTGCGTATTTGGCGCATCAGGTCCTCATCCGCTACCCAATTGGATATTGCCATCACCTCCGCGTTCAGTGCTTTTCTTACCCCTTTTGCCTGCTGGCCGATTCCTTTTACCGCCTCCACTCTTTGTATAGCCTGTTTTAAATTCTTAGGTGTGCCATTGCCAAACCTCTTTAAATTCATTCTGCAATGCATTACTATACAGCTCTACTTTTTTTCCCTCTGTTACTGAATTTAACTGGTCGGCTAATAACTGGAAGCATGCGTTAATTGCCTTATGTCTTGCTTTGTGTATTTCACTTCTGTCAAGGTTTTATAAATAGATTTCTCCAACCGCCGTTGGTCCTTATTTTGCTTTGCCATTGTAAGCTAATCTGACGTTTCTCCACTTCTACGCTTTTCTAAAGCGACCACTTATTACAATGAGCTTATGATCTGGCTCTGAAATAAAAATTAGAGAAGCACTAGCAGTAACATTCACCTTTGACCGCCTTATCTCGCTAAAGTAAATGCTCTGGACTGAATACACCAACCACACTAAACCATATCAAAAGATTCGACACGCACAGCCCACTCCAATGGGAAAATCAATGACAAAACTCCCTTGTAAAACTGTAGCAAATAGGAATTTTTTTCCCACACGTGCTTTCACGCACAGTGACACAACTAGAGAACGCCCCGAATGGGTTAAAATTATCAATAACGCTCCCCAAACCTTACGCCGACTATCGAAGCGCAAGCTCTATGCGTACAACATGCTAAAATTTTATCGACCCCTGTTCTGTAAACTATCGACGCGATGGAACCGCTTGCTAAAACACGCTAAACCCCCGGTCCGTAAATTGTCCACACGTTGATACCACTCGATAAAGCACGCTAAGCCCCCGGTCCGTAAATTGTCCACGCGATGGTACCACTCGCTAAAGTAAATGCTCTGTGTCACGCAAAAGTTATGAGCGCAGTGGAAAACAGTGTTCTTAATGCTGAAGAATGACACAGAGCATAACTTTAGGTAAGTAAAGTTAAGTAATTAAATTTATTCATTCAATTTTAGATTATGAATACAATCAATTTGGAATAGCTGCTGGGAACCGGACTACAATTCCCTTAATAAAGGTAAATTAATTTAATAACAATTCAGCTATTCCCCGTTACCTCCGCATATGTGCGGAAACTCACGACCAAAAATTATGATTCTTAAATTACCGAAAATATTTTACAAATACGATTTCGGATACAATTTTGCTTCCCAACAAGAATAGTTGCGATGCTGCCTACTGAACAACTGCCTAAGCATAAACGCACTCTCGTCTATGGGACCTTGCTTCTGCTGAACGTCCAAGTAAGTATTAATATGGCTTTGAACGGAACGCACCTTTAAGAAAGCGTTCACGCTGAGCGTTTGGGCCCTGGGAGACCCCACAGGGAATCTATCAACGAAAGACAAAGAAACAAAAATATTACTACCGTTGTTGACGCAACTCCAAACGCCCCCTT
>JAHWFO010040933.1:31745-55058 GCA_023313115.1 Rhysida immarginata
TCTACCTTAACAGCAAAACAATTCTCTAATAAACTTTAGTCCTCATAATAACATGAGCAGCCATAGAATTAGAAAGCCCCTGTGAAAACCTCCTGCGGTCTAAATAGGCTTAACACCCCACGCATAAAACGCTCCTTTTAAAAAGCGGCGGGATATTATGAGAGACTTTTTGTGACCCGACAGAGCCAGTTAACTAAAGAACCAAACATGGCGCCGAGACTCTTCTGGGAAGAAGGCGCCGAGACTCTCCTGTATGTAGGCGGAAATCGTCCAATATTGAGAGGGTAAAGTGACAATATTTAATTTTTAATATTGTCATAGATAACATTTTAGATTACACAGGTCATCACATATTTTGGTGCCGGCTATTTATTCAAGTATTCTTAGGTAATTTTAGGGTGTAGAATTCAAAAATAACTTCATATTTGTTCTATCAGGTATAGTTTTCGAGATATCAACGTCGCACAATACAGAAATAGCAGTCATCAATATAGTTTCTGGGTTCCCTCCAAACCATCGGCACACCAAATTTCAGACTTCTCCTTTGTCCATTAGTATTAACATTTATTGACTAGTTTCTGATCACCTTGTCATCGAACCACATTAAGTAAAGGTAAGGGAGAAACAAAAACAGTTTGCAGAAACAAGAACAGATTAGGACGAAATTTCACAAGAGGAGCAGTTGTTAATTGTGTCCAGGACGATGTAGGGAAAGGTGGTCCACGTGACCACCCTCATTCACCTGCAAAATTTCAAGTCGTTGGATAGTGTTAATATTGTTACTGCATTCCGTTTTGGTCGTTTATTGTGTTAAATTTCATGTTTTTCCCGAAAAGGCGCCCTCTGGTGGACATTTTGGAACTAAATTTTTTTTTTTCGAAATTCCGTGAACGCATCTCGTGTATAGCCCATATACAAAATTTCGTTGCATTCCGTTCACCCGTTTGCGCTGTAGGATGCCGTTTATATGGGAAGTTTAATTATAACCACCTGGTAGATTTATTATTTTATTTTTGATTTATTTATTTATTTTTTTACTTATCATTTGCTGCTATACTCATTAAAATATGTGACATCTACGAAATAATATTATTAAGTTCACCTTAGTCTTTTTATTAAGATGCTCATCTTTAACATTTTATACATATTTTCGCCATATCAAGGGATCTGCAAAACATCATGTTGGCATGACGAATTTGAAAAGCCCACACTTATAATTTTTAAAAAAAATTGTAACCTAACCTAACCTAACCTAACCTATTTTCTATTTTTTCAGCTGATTACATCAGACCTAATCTCCTGGTTTTGTTTGGAGCTGGAACGGACACTACAGCCTCAACTTTAGCTTGGGCAATGAAACTGTTAGCCCTACATCCAAAAATTCAAACACGAATGCAAAATGAGATAGACGAGGTGATTGGCCGTGAACGTCTTCCTTCGTACAGCGATCGTTCCCATATGCCGTATACAGAAGCCACACTTTTAGAACTCGCACGCTTTATAAGTCACTTCCCAATAAGTTTTTATCATCGAGCTACTGGTAATTTCTTTCTCTAGATTTTTTACGTTCTTATTGAAAATGTTGCCCATTATACAGGGTGTTTCATAATTGGTGTCCCGTCTTTGGGTCCAAATAACGACTCAAGGGGAACAGATTGGGGGTGAAGGGGTAAATTTTGAAAATTTTAATTTTGTAGGGGTAGGGGTTAGACCCCATGTGTTATTTGTAGAGCATCATGTAAAATGTGGGTTTAGCAAAAATCCGGTGAAAAAATCTCATCCCCTGCCCTTTATCGAGTGGGTAAAGTGAAAGGTATGGCTAACCGATGTGGACAAAAACCATACTCATTAGAAAACAGTAGGGCCTACATTTGGAAAATTAATGAGAATGAATGAGTCGTTAAACTGAAAAGCTAATAAACGACCGGGCTCCCCCCCCCCCCCGGGAAAAAATTTTGGTGGTGTAATTAGGTTTTGTATGGGGGGTTCTGTTTTGGGTTACATTAGCTAGCCATACCTTTCACTTTACCCACTCGATAAAGGGCTGGGGATGAGATTTTTTCACTGGGTTTTTTGCTAAACCCACATTTTACATGATGCTCTACAACTTTCTAAATAACACATGGGGTCTAACCCCTACCCCTACAAAATTAAAATTTTCAAAATTTACCCCTTCACTCCCAGGGACGCGAAATGTTTTTATTCTGAATTAGGAGACATTAAAACCAAATAATCAATATTCATTTTCCCCCAATATGTTCCCCTTGAGTTGTTATTTTGGACCTAAAGACGGGATACCAATTATGAAACACCATGTATACCGAATTATTCTTAATCAAAATGCTGCTTGTTATACTGTATACTGAAATTGAGCATACTGTCAATATGTAAGAAACTTAGTTTATTGCAAACAGAGTATATTATTAAGTACCGAAAACTGCTTTATGCTATTAGTGTGAGGAAACGTGTCTGTCTGTCTGTCTGTCCGACCGTCCGTAACTCTAATCCTCCGAGGCTATGAAAGATTTTCAAAATCTGTTTTTGTCAGTCGATGAATATGGATCATGGCACGAACCAATCACAAATATTATCTAAATCGGTTCATTGTCACGTGCACAAATGGTACCTCTACTTTCCCATCTAGAAATTTTCAATGGGAAGATATATTAAGTTATACTGTAATATCAAACAAATCGTAATGACGAGATATAAGCGGTTATTCATTACTGTTTTCGTCGGTCGATGAATATGGTACACGGCACGAACCAATCACAAATATTATTTAAATGGTACCTTTCACGACCCCACTAAGCAATTTTCAGTGGAGAGATATATTAAGTAATATAACAAACAAATCGTAATGACGAGATAGAAGCGGATATAAATTACTATTTTCACCAATTGATAAATATGAATAAAAAATAACAGGGTACCGCTGAAGAAGGCAGCGTGGCTGCCAAAATGCGCATATGTCCGATTAAAAGTTTTATGTGGATCAGTGGTTTCGTGTTATTTTTTATTGAAGTTCGTCCCCAGTGTCCGGCTCCAGTTCTCTCCGATAAATATCGTTCTGGGAATGAACCATTTTGAAAATGGTTGTAATCAAAACATTGGCACGTGCTCTAATGGTACCCTTATGACAACCTCAAAAATTTTCAAAGATAAGATATTCATGTAATATATCAAACAACTTGGAATGATATATGAATATAACGTAAAATTAATGATAGTTGAAATTGGTTCCAAGGAACGTGGTTTAATAGTTTCATTATGGTCCATTAGAAACTTACAATATTAACATAAGGCGATTAAAAATATGGTTCCGCAAATGGTTTAGATTAACCTTTCGGTGCTTGGTCATGTCATTCCTTAATGGTTTATTAATTATGAATTATGAAACTTCATCATAAAAATCATGAGTTATGTCTGCAATTTTAAAAAGTTGAAATTTCCGTATCTTTCTCCCGTTTAACTTGTTAAATTTTAAATCTTAGTGAACGCGCCACCATGGTTGATGACTTTTACGAGTAATGTCGAGGTGATGTCTGTAAGTACTATATACAGGGTGTAACAGTAAAGTGTTACAAACTTATAGTACTTTTACAAGTGATCATAATAAGCATTTTATGTCCTATAAACATTAGTCCGGAAATTTATAACTGATGAGTTACAGAAGTGGAAGTGGCTCATTTTCAGTGCTTACCATCGAACCCTGCTATCCACTCCACCAGTGAACGAATGGTCTCAACCAACATGAGCAATCGTGTGTTTTAACTAGGAGCATGCAAATTAACTTCCAATTACTTCCACGTAAAGTATCTTATGGACACCCGTTGCAATATGTGGTTTCAGCTTGATTGTGTGCCACCCCATTTCGTGCACGCTGTCCGGGACTATCTTGGCGAAATATTTGGTGAAAGATAGAACCGGATTTAAATCCACTGGAGTTTTTTGATGGGACAATTAAAGAGCACTGTTTATGAAACACCCTGGTGGAGTCAGAAGCGGATCTTGTAGCATGGTCGGTGGCAGCCGCTGAAGGAATAAAAGACACTCCAGTGCTGCTCGACAGAGTGTAAAATAATAACTTACACCGCAGATGCCAAACATGCATTGAGGTTGGAAGCTGTCAGTTTGAACAGCTACTGTAACTGCAGTGAAGGCTGCGTGTGTTCACTTCTGTAACTCATCAGTTATGCATTTCTGGACCAATGTTTATAGGACATAAAATGCTTATTATGATCACTTGTATAAGTACTGTAAGTTTGTAACACTTTGACTGTTACAGCCTATATATAAATTGAAAAAAATTTATAATTTTTTGTCTGAATTCAAACTGAGCACTAAGGAAGCATATCCTTTGTTTGGACAAACGTGTATTATAATATTTGTTTAGAAGGTGCATGCTCTAAAGCTCTTAGAAAATTAGATTTATGACAACGTTTTTCGCAAGCAAGTCAGATAGTGTGCCTAAACGGAATGAACTTCACGTTAAATTGGGATTTAGGTCGGCAGTTTCTGCACTGTCATGCCAGCGTCGCGATCCACTTGTTTTAACGCACTAGTTTATCTATACAAGATTAAAAAATGCCTTCTGAATTCTGGCCTTCTGCAGAATTCCTCAAGTAGCGTTGCTGGTAGTTGGGTTTGCTTAGTTCTTTTTCTTATTTGGAATTAGTGGAAAAAAAGTTATGATAACTGCAGGCAGTTACCAATGACCCTACTTTCGGTACTACTGATCAAAAATTACTTCAAGGAATTCGCCGAGGCACTCACTTAAATAACAAGACTCTACCAATTACTATAAATAACGAGACTGTCTTTACTGAAACAAAAATACAAATAGCACTTACAGAAAGTTGTTACATATTTTCAAAATAATCTCTATTTGGCTGAATACACCACTCACTAGGAGTGGTTAAGTCCTGGAAACTCTGTTAAAAGCGTTCGAAGAGAATACTTTGCAGCAGACTCGTCACTGGCATTTGGATGGCGGAGACATCGTCAAATCGTTGTCCTTTCAGTGCCCTTTTGATTTTGGAAAAAGAAAAAAGCCCGAAGGTGCTTTGTAATGTAACAGAAAGCAATTCTCGTTCTGAACAACTGGCGACTCACTCATCGTATGCGATTGTAGAGACATTCGAAAATACTTCTGTCGCAGTTTTACACAATTTAAGTATAATTTATTCAGGACACACCGCTCCGTTTTGAAGTTTTTGACTATACCCAATACGAATGTTTGTTGCAGTTCTGTTATCGGAAAAACTGGTTGCCCAATCATGTTGAAACTCGCATTATGTGACTAACACGTTCCAAAGTTCCAAATATACATGTTTTAAATTTCCTATTTCGTGCCTTCCCTAAAAATGAGTCTCTTTATTTAATTGGTACTTGATGTATTCGGCCAGTTTTAGAGAATGTCAGCTCTGTTGTCTTAAAGCACAAGTCTGCTGACCATTAATATCAAACGTGGAAACAGAAAACCCTTTCTTCTATCCTGTCTTCTTTCCTGTCAATCTTTAATATTTCTTCTATTCCTAGATTAAGATTCCTGTTAATCTTTCTTCTATCCATGTATTCTTTTCTTTTTCCCCTCTGTTTCTCTCACCCTAAGGAACAGGGAGAGGCGTGGTTCCGTGCTCAGAGGCATGATACCGACAATATTACCCTTTTCTGTCTTAACCTCGACCATCTCTTCTCTCCTCACCAAATAATGGAATAGGGAGGTGGGAACCTCAAGGGTAAGATAAGGTAGCTTTTCTCTCTTTTCAAATAGCGGTCATAATTCATAATCCAAAATGGTGGCCATAATTAGGCCCTAGCCATAATTAATAGTTCTACATGGTGTTTCTTAATTATCTCCTTATTACACATGGTTATTACTCAAAACCTATTACAGATTTTAATGTGATTTTTTTTTATTCGCAAAGAAAAACTCAAAATGTTTCTTAGCATGCCTTAATAGATGTCAATGTGGGGGCGCGGGGCGGGCTATGACGTGAAGGACGTCAAAGCGAAACTCGATTTCCTCCCATGTTCGGGCTAGCGTTTCGGGAATGATTTCAGCGATTGTTTCAATTATTCTGTTCTTGAGAGTTTCAATGTCATCAACGTTGATCTTGTACACTCTGTCTTTCACATATCCCCAGAAGAAAAAATCCAGAGGGTTTGTATCGGGTGAGCAAGAGGGCTAAGGGCCCATCGTTCCTTCCAATCCATCGTCCTGGAAAGTTCGTATCAAGGCACTGCCTAACTTGCAGGCCCAGTGAGGAGGTGCTCCATCTTGTTGGTAAACTATATGTTGGGCTGCAGTTCTTCCACCTCTGGAATTAAGTAGTTCTCCAGCATATCTAGTTAGGTTGCAGCTGCAATAGTGTCTTCAGCGAAAAAGAAAGGTCCGATTACTCGATCATGCATTAAACCGCACCAAAATGCTAGCCCGAACATGGGAGGAAATCGAGTTTCGCTTTGATGTCTTTCACGCCTTAAATGGGGGGCAGAATGAAATTTATTAAGGCATGCTAAGAGACTTTTTGAGTTTTTCTTTGTGAATAAAAAAAATCACGTTAAAATCTGTGATAGTTTTGAGTAATAAGCATGTATACTACGGGAAATCATTTAGAAACACCCTGTTTGACATCATCATAATGCATTTAGCACTTCAAATTACATAGAAATTCAAGAAGTATAAATTATAAATAAGGTGATAACTTCAAAAAGTATCAAAAGATCTGAATGACCATTTAATTGATTTTTCTAAGTTTCAAAATAATAAATTATGAATTAATTGTGAGTAATAAAATATGTTTGTTACAATGGAAAAGAGTTTATTCTAATCCACTAGGATTCATGAATCTTCATTCAAAACATTGAAAGCAAAATTTTTTAGGTAACATAGCGAAGTACAGCGGCGCTATCTGTTACCACACTTTCAAGCCGGTGCCAGTATTATAATGTAACAGTCATTATAAATTTTACCTTATAAATATGAATTACATACATATATGTATAATTACACTGTCCAACAAAAAAAAATTACTGAACAGAGAAGCACCGTTTCTAAGGTAATTTTTTTGTGTAGATTACAAAATTTTTCGTAAATCGTGATTGAAATTTTTATATTTTTATGTAAATTTGACACTTACACCTAAGTTTCAAAAATTTTTTTTATTTTCAGCTACATATAATACTTAAATAAATGAAAATGCCTAGAGGAACTTGTAAAAACAATCCAGATAATTTTTGTTATATTTGTGGATGTGTAACAACAAAGGTTTATAAGCGAAAAATATCATATTACGTCAAAAAACTTAATAATCTATATTTCGAAATGGAAGTGGGAGATCATTTAATTAAGTGAAACTAGTGTTTGGTCTAAAATGCTTTAATTTACAGAAATTATAAAATTTTAGTATGCGATTTACAAAAAATTGACACCCGATAGAGAAAAACAGTTTGCAGATTCGGAATCAGCGCACCCAAATTACCAAAAGTCAACTACTCTTCGCCTAGTAATTTTTGGAAAGTTAAAAATTGTTGGACAGTGTTACTTATCCATTTAGGATTCCGAACGAAAGTTTGACCCTGGCTTAAATTACCTTATGAAGTAGGAGTAGGTATAAGTTCTTTTAATACCTTTTTATTAGAGCATTTAATTCTGAAAGGTCAGAGGGGTATAATTTTGGTTAACTTCATTAGGACGGTGTTATTATTTCCCAGTAGCCGCAATTTCCCAAACCGCCCAGAAACAATCAAATTCGCAAAATAAATATGACGTCACACATTTTTACACGCATTGAGATGCAGGAAAATAAATTTAATGAAAAAAGTTTTTGTAGGAAATATCCCTAAATTAGAATGAAACTTCTCCTAGCGCCCACTACACGGCCTGAAGTATCCACAAACTAAATGGTTTCGGGATATCTCTTACAGGGTTCGAGTCTATAAAGGGGACAGACAGACATAACTTGCACTTTAGTAATGGTGGATGCATTCTGCAATACTTTAAAAGGAAAATTGAGATAAATAATGAATACAGGGAGAAATAAAGAATATTATCAAGCATTAAGCATTATATAGGCTATGTGTTGGTGTATTCAAAGAGGAGAAAAATGGAAAACGATTGTCATAACTCTGAACAGCTAAGTTTATTGGAATATATCCTTATTTACCAAGGTAGACAGAAGATTTGAAGACTTTCTTCTCTAATGAATCATATTTGGCCTTTTAAAGGGAACACAATATTAACAAAATATTTAAATGTTTTTTAAAAATAAAATGTCAACTCAGATGTGATTTGCTTAGAGCTTTAAGAGATGATTAAAAATAACTTTGTTTATTCTTCACATAAATATTAATGGTTCTAAGTTACAAGTGTGTTTAAATTTAATTCTGTTTAAAATGTATTTAACACCATAATGTCAAATAGGATAATGTTAAATAACAAATGCGGTTTAATATGGTTGATTCTACTTAATAGTAATTTTCGGTAACAACAATAATATCGAATTTCGACAAAAAATTTTCGATTACGAAACTATTGATTTCCGTTTACATTGTGCCGACTTTAACTTTGTGTTATCTGCCTCTGCTTATTCCTCTTTTGCTTCAAAATTTATGGTAATCCTAATAACAGTGAAGTAACTGAAAATGTGTTTCTCTTGTTACATTTTCAAGAGTGTTCAATATAAATTTAAAAGTTCAGTTAAAAAAGGGGAAATGTGAAATATTGATTTTTGCGTTAGATTTTACTACGTGCCCACAATCACTGTGCGATGTTCTCTGTGATCAACAGAAAAGGGGGTAGCAGAGAGTGGGTCTGAGAACCTCAGCCTCCCAGCCCCACGCATGGAATGCGTGACAAGTTATCGTTGTACATGCGGGCACTTAGTAAAATTTAACCGAATTTTGTGCATATATTCTTTGTGTAATTCGTATTCTGTAAAACTTTTTTCAACCTTCTTTTTTACAGAAACCTCAGTTTTAAAGGGTTTTAAAATTCCGAAGGGAACTGCTATTCTTGCCAATCTATGGAGTGTTCATTTTGATGATCGAATTTGGAAAGATCCATTTGAATTTAATCCAGAAAGATTTTTAAAAGATGATGAGGAGACTTCAAAACTTAGGAATTACGTTCTTCCTTTCTCAATTGGTAAGTTAAATTTTCTGGGTGATACTTTAACAAGCATTTTTACCATACAGTAAGACGCGCTAAACGAGACAGCGTTAAACGAGCTCATCTTAACACGTAAATAATGGGGATAAGTGAAACAGAACAGAGAATAAAAAAATTATCAGTGTTTTTTGTTTTATCATAATAGTTTTGTAACATTTGTTTTTACATATTTTTTATTACAGACCTATTTAATGGTAATATTGATTTTTATTCATAAAACATTCAAGAAAATCTAAAAAAGTTCGAGCGAAGAGGTTATGTTTGTGATGAGGAAAGTTCTAACTCATTTGATGTTTCTTGTTTTTTTGTGAAGTCTTCTAACGTCGTTTGCCTTTTCCTATTTTGTTCAGGAAGCAATTGTCGATAACAAGACATCGTATCAATTAGTGATGTGCCGATACCGTTGCCGATTTTATCGAGTACTTTAAGGTATCGATTCTTACAGAAGTTGCAGTATCGAAAGTATCGAGTATTTCTGAGAGTATCGGAAGGCACTATCGAGTTGTTTTTTTTTTAATTTGGTTGTTAAACTTGTCTTTATCGAAATAGCCAATCTATTTATAACTGACTTCACTCACTAGACTGATGAAGTGGGTGAGAAAGATGAAGTGGATAAGTGGATGAGAAAGATGAAGTAGATAAGTGGATGGGGAAAGTTTCGGTATCGTTTATAATCGACAAACGGTGATAGTTGCGGTTTTTGCGTGAGCTGGTGAACGGTTCGTTTTCCAGTTCGGTAAATTGGCATAGGAGAGAGAACAAATAAAAAACTAGGGGGAAAATGGTACTATTAAAATAATAAAAAATAAAAAATAAATAAATTTAAACTCCAAAATAAAAACATTAATGAAAAATAATTTCAAAAAGAAAGATAAAGAAAGAAATAACTCAAATTTGTTTCTCAAGTATCTATTTACTGGTTTTTACTGTGTCGTCTATCCATTTAATATTTTCGACATTTTTTGACATACAGTAGCGCTCAAAAAATAGTACACTTTATGTTTTATCATTATAACTTCAAAAGTATTGAATTTTAATTAAAGAATTTGTAATAATATATAGACTGCATAAATATTTGAATATTGAAAGAAATTCAAACTCTTTAGAGTTAATTAGTATTTGAAGACTCATCCATTATTGATAGAGGTGAGTTCATAAAATAGTACACACTGAGTTTTATGTAGATTTTTCTAATATTCTCTATATTGATGTTGACATTTTGCTGTTGCTGACAATATTTAACATGTCGCTTCGAGTTCATCTGTCATCTTCAATAAAAAGCACATTCTAGATGCAATCAACAATGGCAACTCGTACACCTCAGTTTCGGAGCAATTTCAAGTTCCAAAGTCCACGGTGGCAAGAATTTTTCAGCGTTTTTGCACGCAAGGATATGTAACTCGTAAGCCAGGGTCGGCCGACCAAAATGAACAACTCCACGAGAAGATAAAGTCTTGATACGGCTGTCTAAGGCTGACCCGAAGAAAACTGCAGTTGACCGTAATAACGAAATGGCAACCGTCCATAATGTTAACGTTAGTGTGAGTACCACGAAAAGATGTCTGAGGGATGCAGATTTGTTTGGCAGATGTCCTGTGAAAAAACCTTTGATCTCCAAGAAGAACCGGATAGCCCACCTCAGATTTGCTAAAGATCATTTGAAGTGGACATCCAAAAAATGGAATAAAGTGCTTTTTAGTGATGAATCGAAGTTTTTACTGTTCGGGTCTGATGGTATCCAGTACGTACGCCGTCCTGCAAACCATAGATTTGATCCAAAATACCAATTACCAACCGTTAAACATGGTGGAAGATTCACTATGGTATGGGGTTGTTTCAGTCATAAAGGGGTAGGCCTGTTGATAAAGATCGATGGAATAATGGACAAAATAGTATATAAGAATATCTTAGAGCAACATATGCTTCCTTTTTCCAAAGCAAATATGCCTCGTGGATGGATTTATCAGCAAGACAATGATTCCAAACATACCGCTTGTGTGATCAAAGACTGGTTCAAGTCAAAGAAGCTACGAAATCCTATTGAGCATATGTGGGAAGAATTAGACCGCAGCTGCAAGTCACAGAAAGCACGAAATTCACTGGAAAAATTTGAAATTTTATGAAAAGAATGGGAAAAAATTCCAATGGCCAAAATCACTAAACTAATTGATTCAATTCCAGCCCGCTACAAAGCTGTTATTGATGTAAAAGGTTTTGCAACAAAATATTGATCTGCTAACTCTTTTTTTTCATTGTATTTACTTCATTTTTGGGATTTTTTTTTTGCGTGTGTACTATTTTATGATTTTTGTATTTTGGCAGTTTAATGGTGTCCTCGCAAATACAAATAACAGTGACCTTATTTCTAGTTGTTCTTTTGTATATTTATATAGATAATATGTATACAAAGTTTAGTTATATGTTCTTAATTTTTGAAAGTATTATAGCAATAAACATGAGAGTGTACTATTTTTTGTGCGTTACTGTAGATGGTTAAAATTTGGAATGTGGCTTACAATGAGCTACTTCACTGTTTAGTTCATTACATTTTCGATTGGCCCAGTGGGGTCAAAGTTACGGGGGTGAAAGTTATAGGGGACGATTTGATCGATGTGGTATAACTTATTTAAAGGAGTGAATTTGGTATACAAGATTCTCTAGGCAATATCTACATTAAAGAATGACTTAAGAATGAATAATGAGGGATTTTATTTTATACCACACTTCAAGGATTTTATTTTATACCACATTTTATGTTTAGATTTTTAATGCAAATTAGGAAAGAAATCTACATTACTAGGAAGTTTGAACCAAATTCTTCCAGTGGAGTCGGAAAAGTGGGGGTACCGGTTAGCTGGTCTTGAGAACTATTAACGTTTTCAAAAGACAACGTCCGGCCAGATGGCCGAGAGGGCTAGGGTGTAGGCTTTCTAATTCTCGAGTCCGCCTGGTCATGGGTTCGAATCCCGCCGTGGGCATGGATGTTTGTGTTTGTCCCGGGCTGCGTACAGATATAATTTGTGTAAAAGGCGCAAAATAACTTTAGTAGTCGATGCCAAAATTTCTAATAACCAATAACCAACCATTAAAAGACAACGTATTGCATGTGATAAATCATTCGATCGAAATAGATGCGAAAAAAAGAAGGTAGAGTTCTTTTTCATTTTCTAAATACTACATTCTAAAAAATCAGTGCTTCATTAAAAAAATGGGGTTTAAAAGTTAGGATAAAAGGGATAAAGATAAATGAACTCCGCTACTTTCCTATACCCTCCTAGGGGGAATTAATGTCTTGTTAATTATTTCAGGAATCAGGAGAATGAATAAAACGCAAAGGATTCCATTAAATCATCATCATCATAGTCATCAATTTGCAATCCACTGATGGATGAAGGTCTTCTCTAAATGCTTTCCATTCTTCTCTGTTTAAAGCTTTGGATTTCCTTATTTCGTCGAGCCACCTTTCATGAGTCGTCCTCTTGGGCGTTTAAGTTCTCGAGGGTACCAGTCCAGAATGACTGTGATCCATCTCATGTCTTGTCTTCTAGCGATGAGACCAGCCCATTGCCATTTAGAATGTTTGATCCGTTCGATGACGTCAGTCACCTTCATTTGGCTTCTTATCCAGTTGTTGCATTTTCGATCTCTTTTTGTAATTCCCAGCATACATCTTTCCATGCTTCTCTGTGTTGTCTGTAGTCTTTGTGTTGTCCTCCTTGTTAAAGTCCATGTTTCAGTTCTATAGGTGAGTATTGGTAAAACACACTGGTTGAAAACTTTTCGTTTCAAGCTAAGTGGCATGCTGCTCTTCAAGATAATGTTATTTTTGCCAAAAGCACTCCATGCTGTTCTAATTCGTCTGTTAACTTCATTCAGAATGTTGCCATCCATAGTGGTTTCTTGTCCCAGGTAAATGTAGCTCTGTACTTCTTCAATCACGATACTGTCTATCATGACCTTCTGTTTTGGAGTAAATGCGTTGAACATAACTTTTGTCTTGTGTGTGTTCAGTTTCAGTCCTACACGCAGGCTAGCCATTTGTAATCCACTGCAGGATAAAGGTGGAGTTCTTGTAACCTTCTAATTATTGTAACATTTCCTCCAATTCAGAAGGACTACTGCTGGTGATAACGATGTCATCGGCTAAACGAAGGTGGTTAAGGAATTCACCGTTTATTTTAAGTTATTTTTTTGTCCAGTTCGGTTCCTCTAAAAGTGCTGTGAAGAGTTTTGGTGAGATGGTGTCTCCTTGTCTTCCTCCTTTTCCAAGGTTGATCCTTGATTTTCGTTTATCCAAACGAATGGTTGCATCAACAAAGTGGGTGTCCTTGGTATTGTTTCTATCAATGAAATTGGTAGAGACTTTACAATACAATAAATGGAGAACAGAGTTTCCGACTATTTTCGCCATTTATTCCAGGCTTTATCAAGGATATAAACTACACAGTCGACAATCGAACAGTGAAGTGCACATTTGTTAGGATGGGACGAAAGCAGCGCTTTCACAAAGCTCATCCAACCAGAATAAACTCCAAATGATATACATTGAGGTAGTCAAGAAGCCTAACCAACCCAATCGACAATCAATCAATCGACAATCAATCAATCGACAATCGAACAGTGCAGGTAAAAACAATCAACGCTTTCACTGCCATACTCGTCCAGAAAGTAACCACGGGAAGTACACTGAACTAGGCGAGAAGCCAGATGAAACCTAGTTAAGTCATCCAGAGGATAAGATGGAGTCCTTTCCTATCAGGACGATAGTGTTGATTGTTAATTGACGAGGGACAAGAGGAGCTAGGAGATCCAATATTCGGTAAATATCGCCTTTTGGATGTCGTCGAAATGGATGTCCAGGAGGTGACGCGGCCTGCGATGTCTAAGAAGACTTCTGAAGGTAAGCGGGTGCTCAAGAGTACCTGCAACCAGAGGATTGGGATGGTCATTCATCTTCGGAAGCAGCTTTTTCATCAATTCCTGGACGTGATTCCCAATGGGAGGTATCTGAAAATCGTCGGCAATACAAGTATTTGTTGCAACTCTCCTGTCAAGTTGAGCAATGGTCCTCAAGGTAACGTTTTGGAAAGTTTCGAGGTCTTTCCATCTGGACTTATATATTGTAGCCCATGCGGGCATACCATAAAGCAAGATGGTTCGGATTACCGTCCTATACAGCAATAGTTTGCAGTCCAATCCAAGCGCGCTGTTTCGCCCCAGAAGAGCTACCAGACTGAACTTTGCCTTCTTTGCCTTGTTGATGGCGTAGGAGACATGGTCGCCCCAATTTAGCTTGGCATCTATCACCACTCCGAGGTATTTGTAATGTTTTACCCATTCGAGCTCTCTACCAGAAAGGAAAACAGGATTCGAGGGTTTCCGAAGTTTCTTTGTAATGAACATTGCCTTGCATTTGTCAACATTTAGATTCAGTCTCCACTTAGCAAACCATTTCTCGCACTTATGTAAGGCATTCTGCAATCGAGATATGACATGAGCGGGAACGCGAGCAGTGGTCATGATGGACGCGTCGTCAGCGAATAGATACAGCTTGCATTTTGTAAATGTTGGGAAGTCATGGATGAAAAAGTTGAAGAGTTCAGGGCCAAGAACAGAACCCTGGGGAACACCAGCTTTGACGTCACACGGGTTTGACATGGAGCAGCCAACCTTTAAACCCCAGCGGCTTCTCGCTCTTTTATATGATTGGATAAAATACAATGAATGGCATAATAAAAGCGATGAGTAATATAAATCTGGGTACAATGAAGGTAGAAGCAAAATAAACAGCATAGGTATACAATGATTGGATAAGAAAAAAGTCAAATTCTCTGATTTTTCCCGGTTACAAAAAATCCCCTGATTTTTCCCGGTCGCTAGCCACCTTGGGTACATTATAAAAATATAGAAATACACTAACTGGATTAAAGCTGAAAAATAGCGATTGGATAATAAATAACAGAATTAAACATCAAGAATTGGTCTCAAAATCTTACGCAGGTATGGAATCGGCGTCCATCATCATCAATGATGTCTCCCTTGGTGAAGTGAAGTTCGTGGCGCTCTACAATTCCCCTAAATATACTCTCGACGTTAGCGATCTCGATGAACACTTCGATAGTGACATTCCAGTTATATTGGCTGGTGACCTTAATGCCAAACATCCAAGCTGGAACTCCAGAACACGGAACTGCAATGGCATGATTCTATACCGTTATATACAAAGTAAGGATGACATCATTGCTGCAGGGCCAGTGGAGAACATTTACTATTGTGACCATTCCCCTATAAGTGACGCGTTGGATATCTCACTGATGAAGGGTTTTTTCAAGCCATACAACATCTTCACGATTGATGACCTTTCTTCTGACCACAAGCCTGTGGCGTTAAACTTTGATAATGTCAATATCAATTTCACAGAAGTTAAGCATCAGCAAGATTGGAAGCTCTTCAAAGAAATCCTCAAGGACCATGACGGCCAACTCGATAGAGCAAACTGTACGGAAGACATCGATCAACGTGTTGAAGACATCACCAGGCGAATAAATAGTGCCACTGAAGCTAGTGCCTATCCATTGGAAAATAAATCTCCTCATCGAATTGTGCTTACCCCAGGAATCCAACACTTGATCGCAGAAAGAAACAGGACCCGTAGGCTTTGGCAACGTTATCGTGTACCTTGGCTAAAAACCAAATATAACAGGTTAGTACGAAGAATCCAGGAAGAAATAAGAGAGGTACGCGACGCTAGGTGGAATGACAAGCTGAATAGCTTGTCGGCTCGCGACAATTCCATTTGGAGCACGGCTAGAGCTCTGCAAAAGAAGAAGAATGATACGCTTCCTCCACTTCGCACCCCTGAAGGTAATTACGTCCAAACTAATCAGGATAATGCACAACTAATTCCAGATTCCCTAGAGATACAGTTTGTTACTCCTGATAAAAATAAACCCGAGAGTCAACTCATGTCCCAGCTTGATGAAATCCCGCAATTTACATCGAAGATTAACATCGAGACTGTGGAGATAGCTGCCATCATCAGAAATCTCAAACTGAGGAAGGCTCCAGGAAGAGACAAGGTAAGTAATAACGCCCTAAGGAATCTGCCGAACAACATTATTAATGACATCTCAAATATCATAAGCGACTGCTGGAAGTTCTCCTACTTCCCGACACCTTGGAAGCAATCTATTGTGTTAAGTATCACCAAGCAGGGGCAAAATCCCGTAATTCCTGCGAGCTACCGACCTATCAGTCTACTCCCATCGATGTCCAAAGTTTTGGAGAAAACTATCCTCACCAGGTTCA
Organism: Rhysida immarginata; assembly: GCA_023313115.1. Lineage (NCBI taxonomy): Eukaryota > Metazoa > Arthropoda > Chilopoda > Scolopendromorpha > Scolopendridae > Rhysida > Rhysida immarginata. Next base: position 48,229 of record JAHWFO010040933.1, read on the forward strand.
AGGACCACTGTCCCACTAGTGATCTACTTCGGAAAGAACAGTTCGGCTTTCGTGACGCCCATCCGTGTCAGATGCAGATATGGAGGCTTGTTGAAATTCTGAGCACCCCACTGAACCTTTCAAGGTACTGTGGCGTGGTCTTTCTTGATGTCAGTAAGGCTTCGATCAGGTGTGGCACAAAGGGCTAATCTACAAGATAATTAGAGACGAGTTTCTTCCTGATTTGATTTTGATGGTGAAATCCTTTCTTCGCTAAAGTTGGCGAAAACTTCTTCACTCCCCGCAAGGTAAAGGCTGGTGTCCCACAAAGCTCTGTCCTTGGGCCCGTTTTATTTAATTATTTTGTACATGTTTTCCCAAAACCAGAAAAATGTAATTTATATTTCTATGCTGATGATACTGCCATCATGGCTTGGGCGCACCAGCCATCTCACGTTATCACTCGTCTGCAGAACGCCTTGAAGAAATTTGAAGACTGGTTTAATTGCTGGATATATGAGGTTGTTGTACTGTACTGTACTTATTAACGAAATAAAGAGAGGTCTTACAGTACAACATTTGTCGAAATTATCTGACTAGTTTCGGCTTTAATCACGCCTTCTTCAGGGTACAAGGGAAAGGGTGGCTAGCAGCCTTTACATAGCGACATGGTGAACGATACAAAATAACTAATACAGTGAGTGTAAACATATGGTATAGAGGCCAACCGAATCTGATTGGTTAAACATGAATAGGAAACAGTGGATGGGTCATGCTAGGGGTGAGGGGGGAGGGGTCATTACATTTCAAACAGGTGACATAAACAGAGTGATTTAAATAAACAAATAAATAAATAAAAAAAATAAAATAAATAAGATTAAAATGTATGTCAAACAATATAATTTAGAAAATAAACAAACAAATAAATAAATACAAGATTTTAAACTTGAGCAAATTTATCCTTGAGCAAATTTATATGTAATGTAGGTTTGGTTCCAGCTGTTGGTGGATGTGCTAATTGTTCCCGTTTGAGCCTTCTTTCCCCAACCAATCTGGGGATGACTGGAAGGGAAAAAAGCAAAGGGGAGAAAATAAATTAAAATATCAGTGAACATTATCCATTAGACTATGAATTAACTTTTATAAATAAGATACTCTGAAGGAACTTTGAAGATACTTCGGCTTCAAAATGAGACAAAACTAGATACTTTGGCTACAAAACAAGATAAGATAATGTGAAGATGAGATGATACATGAAAAAAGTCATGTACACGTATTCCAGTGCAGAATACACTGACATGCACCTAATGTATGGTCTTGCGGACGGAAATGCTGTGGAAGCAAGAAGACTCTACCAAGAACGCTTTCCGAATAGACGTTTGCCAAATAACCGAACATTTGTATCTGTCGACAGATATTTGAGGGAGCGTGGTTCCTTTGGCCGTCAAACCGGACAAGGGCGGCCTGTAGCACATTCTCCGGATGAGAAGGATGTGATAATTGACATCATGCATGATGAACCACAGACAAGCACCCGTCGTATTTCTTCCATGGTACACATTCCGCACTCATCTGTTTGGCGCATTCTTCACCGTCAGCTTTTGCATCCATACCACCTGCAACTGGTTCAGGCACTGAACCCAACGGACCATCCACACCGACAACGATTTTGCCAATGGATACAACGTCGTCATGCTGCAGACCCTAGTTGTCTCAGCCAGATATTTTTCACGGACGAAGCAACCTTCACCCGGACAGGAATCGTAAATTCTCACAACCAGCACCATTGGGCAGATGCTAACCCGCATGTTACCAGAGCTCGAGCGCATCAAGAGCGTTTCTCCGTGAACATTTGGTGTGGAATTGTCGGAAATAACTTAATTGGCCCTTATGTGTTGCCGCCACGATTGACTGGGCGAACGTATCTTTTGTTTCTGCAGAATGCATTGCCAGAATTACTGGAAGATGTTCCTCTTTTGATAAGATGTAACATGTGGTTCATGCATGATGGCGCTCCAGCACATTTCAGCCATGTTGTGCGAGCACACCTTAATGCTGCATACACGAATCGGTGGATAGGTCGAGGTGGACCGGTAGCCTGGCCTGCAAGATCACCCGACCTTAATCCCTTGGACTTTTTTCTGTGGGGTCATGTGAAAACGATCGTCTACAGCACAGACGTTCCTAACATTATGGATCTGCGACAACGAATTGAAAATGCATGCCAAACCGTTCGTAATGCTGGCGACGAACTCTTCCATGACTTCAGACGGTCGCTCATGCAACGAGCCGAAGCGTGCGTGCGAGCTGGTGGCGGGCACTTTGAACAATTCCTGTAATTTGGAGCTACGGGTTTAGTTGGCTGTATCGCGTAAATAAATCGTTTCCAGACAAAGTGCTATAGAACATTTTCGTCTTCTTTTGACCTGAAGAATATGTCACTAAATTTATTGTACATAATGGGGAGTCTACACAAGATGGCGGACTGAACGAACGCACGAGAAATGAGCTCCTGAATTGCTTTTTTAAAGCAAGTATATTTCTCTATTTAAGCTTTCTATCTCTACAACTATATAGTAGGAATGTGTAAGATGAATTAGAAATTCAATTACAATCGTTTAGAAGCAAGTTATGTATTATTAATTGTGAATTGAATGAAGCTCTTCTTCGTATTTTTTTTTTTTTTACTTTGGCACTTTCCATTTCTGAGTACTGGGTGCCAGTTGGAACCAAGTTCAACGGATGGATAATAGAAATTACTAGAAGCGATCAGAGTGAATGGAGTTGTCCTGGAATAATAATACAACTTCATAACTTCAAAGATAATATTGGTAAATAAGAATATAACAACTAAGATAAGAAATTCTCTATCCTTAGTGAACTGATTTCTTGGAGCTCTGTCAATGCTTTGCAACTTAATTTAAAGAAAACAAAATACATGATTTTCTACCAACGTAATAACTCCAAAGATAATATCGGTAAATAAGAATATAACAACTAAGATAAGAAATTCTGACTTAAAGAAATAAGCATGGGAGAACGAGAAAGAAAAGGAAGCCATGGTACGTTAGATGAATACATTAAAAATAGAAGCGGGGAGGAAGCTTTTAAAAGCTCAAATTTAATAATGAGAACACCAGACAAGGGACCGAGAGAAAAAAGAAATAGAACAGAAGAAGGGGCGAATGGAGAAGAGAATAATTTAGGAAAAAAAATAGAAGAAATTTTGGAAATTGTACGCTTTAATAGAAAAGAAAATGGAGTAATTAGAGAAGAAATAAAGGAAGTGAAGGAGATGATAAGAACTGATAAAATAGAAAATAAAAAAGAAAGAGAAGAATTAAGGGAAGAAATGAAGAAGATGAAATTCAAAATGAAGGAATATGAAAGACAGATAGAAGATATGGAAAATAGAAGCCGGAAAGATAATATAGTGATAAAAGGTATAGAAGAGGAAGAAGGAGAAACTGGGGAAAAGTTAGAAGAGAAGGTAAATGAAATAATGGAGAAGTATTTAGGAAGGAAGTTGATATCAATAGAACAAATATATAGAGTGGGAAAAGAAAAGAGAAATGGAACGAGACCAATAGTGATAAAATTAAGAAATAGAAAAGAAAAAGAAACTCTTTTTATGGAGAAGAAGAATTTAAAGGGAACTAAAATTTACATTGATGAAGATTATGCTGTTCAAACTAGGATCAGGAAAGAAAAAATGATAAAAATAGTAAAAGAAAAGAGAAAGGAAGGTAAAAAAGCATATGTGAAATATAACAAGATGGTGATAGAGGGAAGGCAGTTCGAATGGAATGATGAAGAAGAAAGAATAAGAGAAATTGGATCAAAAAACGGGAAAGCGAAGAATGGAATAGAAATGGACGAATGATAGTAGAAAAATTTATGGTGGAGGTGGATAAAATGGAAGAGAATGAGAAATGGAAAAAAGATGAAAATGGAAAAAGGGGACAAATGTGGCAAATAATTTCGTGGAATATTGCAGGCTTAATAAATAAGGATAAAGAATGGTGGAAATATATATATAGTTTTGAAGTGATAATTTTACAGGAAACTTGGATGACTGAAAAAATGTGGAAGGCAAAGAAAGATAAATTGAGTGATGACTTTGAATGGTTTGCTAGTCATGCTGTAAAGGAAAAAAAGAAAGGAAGAGCAAAAGGTGGTCTGATAATGGGAATAAGAAAAGAATGCGTACAGGAATTAAGATATGAAAATAAAGATGGAGTTATAATTGCGAAATTAAAGAGAGATGAAAAATGGTACAATATATGTGGTGTTTATAATGATAGATCAATAAGTGAGCTGAAGAAAACATGGACAGGAGATAAATATGATAAAGGTAATTGGTTGCTATTTGGAGATTGGAATGCAAGGATGGGAGAATTACAACAAAATGAAGATGAAGATTTTTGGAAGTGTATGCCAGAGACTGTATTTAAAAGAAGAAAATCAAAGGATAAGACTGTAAATAAACCAGGAGAAGAGATGAAAAGATGGTGTGGAGAGGAAGGATGGATAATTGCAAAGGGGCGGTATGAAGGAGATAAGGAAGGGGAATACACCTTTATTGGAGGTAAAGGAAAGTCGATAATTGATTACGCTCTAATTGATGTAAATGTAATAGAGGAGGTTGAAGATTTCAAAGTAGATATTAGAGATGAATCGGATCATATGCCCATAATAATGTATATTAGAGGAAGGAGAGAAAGGATGAGCTATAGAGGAAAAGAAGAAGGAATAAGAGAGTTCTATTATAAATGGGATGAAGAATATAAAGAGGAATATAGGAGAAATATAAGAGAGATTTTGAACAAAAAGGAAACAGTGGAAAATAGAGGAAAAGTTACAGAACAGATAAAAGAAATTGAAGAAATATTAAAACTTGCAGGAGAAAAGATGAAAAGAGAAAAAAAAGATATTGATACAGAGAGGAGGGAATGGTTTGATAATGAATGTGTGAAAAAGAAAAGAGAAATGAGAAGGTCTCTTAGAAAGGCAAGAAAAAATGACAATGGATGGACAGATTTTATACAAAAGAGAAAAGACTTTAAGGAGTTGTGTAAAGAAAAAAAGAAAGAATACGAGAGGAAATGGAACAATGAGCTAATAAAAGGAAAAGATACGAAGACGTTTTGGAAGTTAATTAATAGATGTAGAAGAAAAAGGCAAGGTATAAGTGAAAAAATTAGTAAGGAGGAATGGAAAAGTCATTTTATGAAGTTAATGGACGGAAAAGGGGAACAGATAATGGATAGAAGTACAGAAATAGGAGAAATAGATGTGAAAATATGGTATAATGAAGAGATAACGATGATGGAAATATGGAGAGCGATAAAGAAATTGAAAGATCGGAAAGCGGTTGGATTAGATGGTGTTCCAGGAGAGTTTGTGAAGTATGCTGGTCCAATAATAATTGCAAAACTAAGTGAGATTTATAATCAAATTTTTGAGAAAATGGAATTTCCTGATCAATGGAAAGAGGTGGTGATATGTCCAATTAAAAAGAAGGGAAATGCAAATGAGGTGACTAACTATAGAGGAGTAAGTATAACTTCCGGCCTTTATAAGGTGTATACAAATATTTTAGAAGAAAGACTGAGAAAATGGATAGAAGAGAATGAATATCTTGAAGATACACAGGCGGGTTTTAGAAGTGGAAAGAGTGTAATAGATAATATATTTATTTTGAACAGTATAATAGAATTAAGACTTATACAGAAAAGAAAAAAGGTAATAGTATTTTTTATGGACTTAAAAGCTGCCTTTGATTCGATAAATAGGGAAAAATTGTGGGTGAAATTAAGGAGGATGGGTATAGAGGGTAAGCTGTTAGGAAATATTAAAAGTATGTATAAAGAGACAAAATGTAAAGTTAAAACTAGAAATGGTGTTACGGAATCCTTTTGGATAACTAAAGGAGTAAAACAAGGTTGTGTCTTAAGTCCTCTGCTGTTTATAATATTTATGAATGATTTGGGAATTTATTTGAAAAAATGTAATGAAGGCGGAATTGTAATAGGAAGGGAGAAAATTTTTCAATTGATGTATGCAGATGATGTGGCTTTAATGGCAGAGGACGAAGAAGAAATGGGAAGGATGCTAAAATGTGTAGAGAATTTTTTGAGAAAAAATGATTTGGTGTTAAATGTTAGTAAATCAAAAATGATGGTGTTTAAAAAGGGAGGGAAAGGCAGTATAAAAGAAAAATGGAAATGGGGAAATGAAAATATTGAAATAGTGAAAGAATTTAAATATTTAGGTATGTGGTTTACTCCTAAGAATAGTTATGGGAAACAGAAAGAAGAAATAAGTGAAAAGGCAAAATTGGCAATGAAGCAGGTGTGGTCATTGGTGAAAAGAACAAAGATGAATGAGGTTAAAATAATGATAAAGTTGTTTGATGTATTAGTTAAAAGTATAGTTGAATATACAGCAGAAATATGGGGATGGGAAGAAGATAAAAGAATAGAGAGTATACAAAATCAATTTTTTAAATGGTTATTTGAACTGAGAAAGAGTACACCAAATTATATAATATTGACCGAAATAGAAGAGTAAAGTTGAAGGTAAATTTGGTGAGAAAAGCTTTAAAATATATTGAAAAGATTGAAGATATGCAAGAGAATAGATTGGTAAAGGTATGTTGGGAGGAAATTAAAAAAATGGCTAGAGGGGGTAAAGGTTATAGATGGATTGATAAAATAAATGAAAATATATCAGAAGATTGTAGAGAGATGTGGTGGGAAGATAAAGAAGTAAGAAAAATTAGTTTACAAGAATTAAATGAAAAAATAATGGAGACAATTGTGGCTAAGGAATTAAAGGAAAGGATGGAT
>JAHWFO010040937.1:0-11209 GCA_023313115.1 Rhysida immarginata
GTGTGTGTGTGTGTGTGTAACCTTTGGAGGATGTTGTCCATAATCACAGATAACCATACTGTATAAAATGTCAAATGGACGAAAAACGTAAAGGAATTTATTTAAGGGTAGAATCCCCCTTGAAAAGGCAAAATTGAAAACTTGAGAGAAAATTGCCATCACCCTTTTACTATATGATTTCTATGAACCTCAATTTTAAATTAAATTAACAAAAACATTAATTTTTAATTTTTTTGTATTAAAAAACAGCATTTTTGTGTTTAAAAAAGCCCTAATTAGCATAAATTTCTTGTCAACTTTATGATGAAGTTATTAGTCCAATTGAGTTGAAAGTTTTTTTCTTGTTTCTATCTAATGTGTATGATATTCTGAAGTAGAATTATTGAATTCAGTTTATTTTTTCAGGTGGGGAAAAAAATGAATATATCTCTACCAGTTTTAGTCACGTTATCTTGCTTAATACATAATTCAAACTCAAACCAAAAAAGTAATAATTTTCATATATCAATGATTCTAGTTCATTATGTTCCTTGATTATGTATAAAAAAACTGAAAATTTTTCTTTCATAATATGTTAATTCTTTAAAAAGATATTATGCCAAGACTGATGGTGATAATGTGAAAATAAGAAAGCTGAGAAAATTAGGTTTAAAGTTGAAATATCAATTTATTTTTGTTTTCATCAATTTTTAAAAACCACCAGCTACATAGTCCTTATCTTCGATTTTCACTGATATCATATCCACAATTAATAAAGCACTGAGGACAGTGAAATTGATTAATAAATGTCGAAAACAGTTCACAGTCAGTAAATCTGTATCCACTGATATTAGTTTCAGAATTCAACTCACTCTTGCAAAAATTGTTGTGAATACCTTATGTGCTTAGCTTCCTGAAAGAAGCAATTTTTTCAGTAGCGTTTTCATCTGTATCGGCGGCACTTCTTCGTAAGATTTATTGTTCGTGAAGCGATTTCCATGAAATCGTCTCTTCTTTGGCCAATCACTTCTTCTACCTGGCATTATTAATTATTTTATAGTTTATAAAATAATTAATAAAATAAAGGTGATGTTTGGAACTGAAATTGATTACAAGGTAACAAAGATGACTGAATTACAGGAGAAAGACACTAATGGAGCCAGCCATATTGCTACTTCACGCACGTTTTGTAAACTGCTTTCTGATTGGCTGATACCACGCATAACTATAACATGCAATGCTATCAACGGCCAATAAAATTACTTATTTCATTGATTTAGAAACTTTGAAATAAAGTTAGAGAGCTCCTTTTCTTGACCTAGCACAGTTTAAATTTTTTAAAACGGATAATTAGAACTAAGTTATAGCAATTTTAATTTTATGCATATATAATGGACTCTTAAACAGAAATACCGACGCAAATAAATTAATTAATATCCTAATTTCTAATTAACGTTCAGCTATAAAAATTTGAGAATAGACTCACAAAAACCTGAAAATGCTAAAAACGAAAAACATTTTTTTTTTCAATTTTTCGTCAAAATTCTGATTTTTCGAGGGGGATGCTACCCTTAAGTAATTAAATCATTGTGGAAAGTATTATAGATGTCAATAACCAACAACGAAATAAATTAATAGCAAAAGAAATAAATAGGCATCAATGAAATATTTACGTGAATTAGTTTGGAATTGACAGAAAATTTATTCCACAAAAATTGGAAATAACAAAAATTAAAAAGAAAAAATTTACTTGAATCCCGAAAATCTTTGTAGGTAATATTTATTATTATCATCATTGTTTGGGAAAGCCAAACTCGGATCAAGTCCGGAAGCCAATCCCAGAGGCGGACGCAAAAGAGGGCTAAGCCCAAGGTACTCAAATGCAAGGGAGGGAAAGTTACGCACTCGTATGAGTATTGATGTTTGGGTGTAGGAATTATTATTTATTTATTTATTAAGTTTTTTACATCATCCATACAAAACATTGCAAATACAGCAGAGTGTAAAGCCTATTGATAAGTATAAACAATATAAAAAACCTAACAATATAATTTAGTTAGTAGGAAAAGGAAACATGATATCAATATCAATATGTGTGCTTAAACAGTTTTTAATAGCCAATTTACAGTTTCCGGTTATAGAATTCTTTTTTATTTCTATCGGGATATTATTGAAATTTTTTTTGGATAAAAATAAATATTGATGTGCTGTGAAAGTATGAATTATCTTTGGTACTACAGTTGGATATGTTAAAGAAAACCTAGTGGTATGAACAAATTGAGTATCCAATGCTAGTTTTCTTTTAAAACCGATACAGCAACTTTGTAAACATAGATTCTTCTTAACTCTAAATAAAGAAGGGATTCCTTCTACCCAAATAAAACCTTAAAGATGTAAATATGGAAATTATTTTATTTATATAAATGCGTCATATATGAACTGCCCAATAGCTTTATTCCATATTGAAGAATGGAATAAAAGAAAGCATAATATGCTAATTTCATTAGGAATGCTGGAAGATTCATTTGTAAATGTTGTATTAATGTCCAGCCAATATGTTTTAGCCTGTTATATAAGGAGACATAATATTTCCAAGTAAGACAAGAATCAACTATAATACTGCCAGTACTAGAGAATATTGCACAATGGAAAATTTTAAATACTAACAGACAACAGAGTATATCTTTTGGCTTAAATAATTTATTAAACAACAAGTAAAAATGATGGAATACAAGACAATAATTAAATTGAGTGGGCTACGATCTTGCTTAAACGCAAGAAACGCCTGAAGAAGATGCCTTGCCCAAATGGAAGAATAAATCCCCGTTTCACAAAGTATACGAGTAAATAAAAAAGATACAATTCAAAACGAAAGGGTTACGATGTTGCTAAAGCGCAAGAAACGTCTGAGGTCAATGCCTTGCCCGAACGCAGGAACAAATCCCCGTTGCACAGAATTACTGGTAAGTATACCGACATACAACAAAATGCGGACGTCGAACCAGCAGTAGAACTAGAAACAACAAAATATAAACATCACCGAATGCGGTCACTTGAACCTGCTCTCAACTAATCCAATTAATGACCAATAGGGTCTGGATACAATGTAAGTACCGATGCAGAATAAATACAATTAATGGCTTAGAGAGAAAAATAGTCACAAAGACTAGATACTTTTATAAACAGTGGAAGTAACGGGGTGCCTATCGCAAAAGGAAGAATCTGGGGCGTTTTGATTCTATCGATATGGCCGGAGAATTCCCACAAGCTGGCTTATTTCTAATTCCACTGCACCATTCGCAAACGGCTACGTCTCCGCGTTTAAATCTTGGCTTGAAGCCATTGAAAACTAGATTTGAAATAATACAAAAAGAAACAAGCATGAGCAAAACGCCAATGAATGCGGCCGAGCGTTTAACAACTAAGCCTAGCCAAGAGAGTGGCGCTTAAGCGACTAACGAAATGAGAGCGCTTAGCTGCATAGTTTAATTTGTACGGTTCTCATAAAATTCGTACCTAGCGTTTAAGCAACGCGCTCGAGCGGGAGGATAGAAAGAATTACGGAGAGAGAAAATGAGTTTAATATCCGAAATTCGACCAACTTTGTGTAGGGCACTATGGCGCCCAATCCATGTCGCCAGAAGGCTTCATGCGTCCATGGCGTTAGCCAAATGCAGGGTTCCGCTGGTATCAGACCAAGTTCACCTAGATAACAAGGCCCGGACAGCTCGATCAAAGGAGGGAAGGTTTATGCAGACGATGCAGGCGATACTCGATCTTTGGCTGAGCTTACGTGTGGATATAGGTCATTTAGCATTTATCATTGAGCATAAACTATTTAAAATAAGTCTTTCACAAAATATTGTAAAGGAAGCATGGATTGCTAATATATTCTTCAAGTAGGCATAAAAATTTATTTTATTTTGTTCCTGTTCATCTAAGTCACTGATGACGTTTGTAAGCAATCCTTCATGCTTAGATCATGTTCAAGCGATAGCGACACTCAAATTTGACGAAAATCATTTGCATTAAATTATTTGTTCATTCTAAAAGTTTGAATAACATTTTAAAAGATATTCAGAATAAAAAATTTACAATCGCAATCACCTAAAACATATTGTAAGCAAAATAAAACAGAATAAACGTTGAAGCATTAGGTCCAGTGAATTAGGCCTAACTATAAGTATATTGAATGAATTATCTGCTATTTGCATATTACTAACATTTATAAATAAAACAAATGTTCACATATAAAGAGCTTTAATTAAAATTTCGTGTTAGCCTATATCCTTTGGAGTTTTTCAAGTACATACTAAGCTCTAGATCAGCGTGCTTGAACTAGAATTAAAAACCTCTACAAATCAATTTTTTTTATTAAATTTAATAATTTAAAAATTATTGAAAGTCTATAATATTTTCAAAAAACACAAGAAAAGACCAACAATTTTTTTAAAACTATAGAAAAACTCAAAAATGTGTATCGATGTTTTCCTTTAATTAGCTACAAGCTGTTTTTTCTTCCTTGGATTGCTTTCTCGCTGCCCTCATTCCATCCTTTTGTGACGTCATCAGCGCATAGTGTCCGGGCCTTGTTATCTAGGAGGCCTTGATAAGACTCGGGTCCAGATGCTGAAGCTGCTGTAATAAGGAGGCCTCCAAAACGGCTACGATGACCAACGTCCGGGTAGCATTGCATAAACACGGAGTCGCGACAATACGGCGGGCGGTCAGTTCGATATTGGGTGGACGAACCGACGTTGCAATCCTCGTTGACTCCTCATACGCCATTAGTAACGGCTCACTGTCTTCTGCGTGGAACACCTCGGTCAGCCTCGTTTCTCGGTCTAAGTTCATGGGGCAGAAAGAAACGGTTAGCAATGAAGCACGCACAAGAGCGCTCGCTGTCAGCAGCCAAGTCGCTGTGTTTTGAGAGAGTCCTTCGCTGAACGTTTCAAAATCATCAGCTGAGCACGGGGTCGTTCGAGACCTCGAGTTCCAAAAACTCGACCATGGTCGCTCATTAAGATTTCCACGGGAGTCTTCTCTCTGCGTCCTTCTCTCTAGGTACCCAAATCACTCTCCTTGATTCGAACCTTCCTGCTCAAGAACCCTGCGTCTGCACCGTTTTCTGCGCCGCTTCCACCACACACTCCTATGACGCTCCTTCCTAGGATTATCCTCAATAATTGAGGATAATTTCACCATATTGTCAAGAGATGGCACCACAGAATTCCCAAGCTTACTCCTCGATGCTAAGCAGCGATCGAGAGCCTTGGATGTGCCATCTGTCACCAAACTTGGTGACAAATACCCAAGTAATTAAAATGACTAACATTTTCAATCAGACCACAAATTTTTGTACAGCTATTTCTTCATAAATAACTCTAAAAAAATATAGAGTTGTGATTTGAATAAAAATCTTAATAAGAAAATATTTGAAATTTAGATTTACTTGGATTAAGGCATAACCCACTATCATATAACCGTTTGGATATCAGATTAAGGTCACTTTTCACATCAGTTAAATTAGCAGAATATTCATTAGTATATAAAATAACTAGATCATGTGCATATGCTTAAATAGAACCAGCAATATTTAAATAAAAAATATTATTAATAAAAAGTTAAATAAAATGGGAACTAAAATGGTGCCCTGAGGTACACCTCTCTCCAGGAATAAAGAGTTGCTAACTATACCATTCAGTTTTGTGACAACAGGTCTTTCCAGCAAATATGAACTTATTTGAATTAATAAGTTTGAATTTAAGGTAGTAAAATAAGTTCACCAAATATGCGTAATAACAAGGAAAATGGAAATAGGTGATCACCACTGTTTTAGGATGGCTGTAAGTTAGGAGGGAGAATATAAAGAATTCAGAGGGTTTAAGAGAAAAGAAGCATCAGTATGCCTATAGCAAGAGGTAAAGAAAAAATATTAACAAAAAACAGGTGTTTCTTTGTGTGTGACCCGAACTCTTGAAAACGCAAACAAGACTTTTCTGTATTATAAATATTTAAAAAAAATAAAAGAGTATGTTTGCCAAAAAACATGTATACATATTATAGTGAGTAAAAAGAACTTTCTTCAAGCCGAGATACATTTGAATTAACTTTATTATTGGACACCCAAATCAGGTAAGTAGAGGTCAAAAGGAAAATTGAATGCCATGAAACAAATAAAAGTTAATTATGAAGAGTTGATAATTATTAAAAAAAAATTTATTTTTAACCATAGATAACCACAAAACCTGGTTGAAAACCTGGTATAGGGGAGAAAAGGGAGGGGTATAGGGACGAGAAAGTGTGTCAGCTAAGTGCAAGAGGGAAACCATCAAAACAAAATAAAATCAATAATAATAATTAATAATAAATATAAAGTTTTTAGAAAAATAAAATGCGAAATTAAAATGCTAAATTAATATGCGAAATTAATTGACGAGAAAATGCAATTAAAAAACTTAGTACATTGTTAATGACTTAGAGCACGCGTCTCCCCTCTTTACGCCCAAGTGGGTGCCTATCTGCTCTGGACGTTTAATAGAGAACGCTACCTTATTTCTGTCCTGTCATTGTATCATCATTTTATGTCTATTAATATCGAACATCTCAGTTTTCAAATTATTCGATTTCTCGCATTATCAACATCTCAGTTTTCAAAATTTTAATATTCACGCAGAATATAGTTAAAATGTATTTTTAGGGAATGTTTGGAACTGTTGTGCTACAAAATAAGCTAGATGATAACCCCGGCGTGGCTCGGACTCTTTTTTTTTTTTTATTAAATTTTGCAATATATTAAAAACTAGCAGAGGTAGCCGGCGTTGTCCGGGTTAATTACACTTGTAGGTAAAGAGATAGATATCAGCAAAGTAAATTATAACTCCCAATTGGTTAAATAGAAAGTCAGTCAATACAACACAGAGCAAAGGGACTATCCATTCTACGAAAAATACGAAAAACAGGAAGTCCAGGTGATACACTGGAGCATCTAAACTCTTCTTGACTTGCCTCACCAGATACGTTTTTCTTGCCCTTAACGGAGAAGCTCTTACACCCTGTTGCTCTATTCGAAACTGGTGTTGTTCAGATGTTTCAAACGCCCGTATAGCTTTTTCTGCTTTCGTTGCAGAGTTTCTATGACCAATACTCTGTCTTTCTCTTTCCTTTCCAGACACACAAATTTTGCCAGTCGTCTAGATGTTTGATAGGGAGCTCAAGGGAGACACGTGTGACTCCTTTGCCTCATTAATAGACGCTGCCTTATTAACGTTCTGTCACTGCATCATCACTTTATGCTCATTATAAAAAAATTCTTGAAAACGAACGTGCAATCATCGCTTTATCAGCATCTCAGTTTCAAAAATGTTCACATTCAAACAGAATATAGTCAAATTGTATTTTTATGAAATGTTTGGATCTGATGTGCTACCATATAAGATAGGTGATAACCATGGCGTGGCTCGGATTTTTTTTTTTATTTTAGATTAAATTTTGCAAATTTTAAAAATAAACACAGGAAAACGCTTAGAATTATTATAGAAAAAATTTTTAATGAAATTATAGAAAATTTTTTAAATGCTCACAATGGATGGACCTCTCCAATGATGCCACTGCTAAATTATTTCTTACTCACGTAATCTTTCTTTAGATGTATACTTCATGTTCTTGCAATTCCCACTTTTCTCTCGATGTCTTGAAGCAAAACTTTGCCATTCTTCACTTTGTGTAGTCCAGCGGTCGCCGATTTTTCTATTTACTTGCTTACGATTTGCTCAATACAGGAGTGCTTCCACTGTGTTTTTCCACTCTTTTTCAATAGCCTGCTAAATCACCATTTTATCCAGTTACTGATGATTATTACGATTTACTAAAAATGGTTTACTACTAAGAACTCTCTTTTCTAAGAAAAGCCTGAATAATAGGAATTGTATGCATTGTTACAAATTGAAATTTATCATTGGCCGCGTTTCTTTTTAGCTGGAAATGCTATGGAGCAATGCTCAGGCCGTTTCTTTTTATCAACCGAGTGCCGAGCTTAGCGTTTCGTTTTGGCTCAGACTACGTCACTCTTGGCTTTCGGAGACATTGCAACACCATCTAGAGAGAATGCCTGCGCTCGGAAACGTCATACATTATTAGATCATCATAAATCGATCATAAGTCTATCATAAATACGATTAACAATGGTCGACTGATGGCGATGTGACAATGAAAGACGTTTCAGTGTTCAGGCCTTCCTAAAAAGGTGGTATTGGATCTGGCTGTTTCTTTTTAGCACCCGAGCATCATGCTTGACGTTTCTTTGTGGCTCAGACTGCGTCACGCAGGGCGTTCTGAGCTCGCCCAATTCGCCCGGAGTTTTGCGAGCGTGCGTCTGAGCGAATCACGTAAATTGGCATATCGAAGATGGTTACCGTTCAAGTAAACGTTAAAGATCTTTCGCTTCTCCGGAATTCTGAGAATGATCCGATACAAGGGGAAGGAGAAAATATTTTTTTATTTAAAAATAACAAAGGTAAATAACACAAATTTATTTAATTTGTTTATCTTTTGCAAAATAATAATCACAATATAATTGTAGAGTCATAATATATAAGCCTATTTTCCTTCGTTATTTCAGATGGAAGCATTCTTGCTATAGCTCGGTGCCAAGCACTTGAGCACTTTTTTTGATCAGTCAGATACATTTGATTCCGATGCTGTTGCAAGTAACTACAACATAAAGGAGCAGAGTGAGTTTTATTGGTTAAATTGAACTATCTGACCACGGCGTTTTGCTTTTATCGCGTTTGTTCATTTCAATTGTTGGCGCGCGTTTTCTTTCCCGTCGATTGTTCAGGAAGCTGCGTTTTTTTCAGATTACGTGACCAAGTCTAAAAGTAGTTCCAGTGATGAACGACCCACCGTATATTGAGAGAGGTTATCTAAGGAAAAAACCACAGATTAAGGAGAAAAACAAATTTTAATGTTTTCTCCTTAATCTGTGGAAAAAACTACCTTTAAATTTAACAAACTTTTACCATTCAATGAGGCTCATTGGTCACTGTTTTCCGTTACTCCGTTTTCCGTTCTGTCTACGACGTCCCCCTCTGGGAGTAAATAATTGATATATACCCCAACCTATTTGGTAACAGGAAGCAGTTGGTTTCCCCTCGGCCGGTTACAGAAGGCTAATGATCCGTATTTTTTAGTGGTCACAGAAATGGCTGCCAGAAAGTGACGGGAACTCATTTTATGGTTAAACCTAAGTTAACCCAACCTCAGTTAACCTAACCCAACACCAGAACGCTCAAAAAATGCTGGCTTATCTTTAAGACATGGTTCCTTTCGACAATGGCTAATCATCCAGAAAGCAAAAAGAAAATCAGAAATCCACAAATAGCTCGAAACCACCGCGATATGCTAATTATGTGTGGTTGCGATGGCAACAGCTACAGCACGACGGGAAAGAAACGGCAAAAACACGCCTTCCAACGCCTAAATCCAGAAACAAGCCACTTCACAACCAAAGACAATAAAAGTCCGCTACCAGAAACACCAAATATGTGATATCACTTCGCGCCAAACATAAGAAACACCACAGCCATAAAATCACCCTAAAATTGAATTTGAAAGGAGAAAAAAACGCAGGAGCAACAATTGAATTGAACAAACGCGATAAAAGCAAAGCCGTGGTCAGATAGTTCAAACCAACCGTTTTATTAATTAGATTAAATGAAGGGAAACGTTTCCTTTTAAAGCAATAAATTTAATTCATTATTGTGTTGAATTATGACATTGCTTATACCAGCGGTTCCCAACTTTATTTTAACGCGGAATTCTTTAAGACATGTGATATATTTTGGAACCCTTATTAATTTATGTTATTACGGATTAATTTTAATTTTAGCTTTAGAGTTTAAATTTTGGGTGTGGAAATGTGTCTTTGTATGAAATTAGGAATTGCACACGGAATTCCAAAATTTTTTTGTCGGAACCCCATTTGGGGAGTGCTGGTTTCTCACTGTCTCTTTTTATAAGACATTATTAATGCAAGTATTTTTTATACTTAACTATTAACTTAGTACCAGAAGCTACAGCATGCCATTGGAGCCGGGAGAAGGTGCTGGAGTTGATTTCTTTATATATTGAGCATAAGGAGTTATTTGAATCTCCATCCATGACTAAAATGAAGTTAAGTATCTATGGTTTTTATTTTTTAGAACTCTGATTTTATTAGAACAATGTTCATATTCCTTAGCTTTTTATGCAGTAGGCATTAGCTCATGTATGGTCACCAAGGTGAATAATTTTTATTGCACCTAGAATGTCGCCTTTGTGACATGAACATGAAACTGTCATCATCATGGCAAGAACAAATGACTTAAACCCAACTGCATGAAAGCTAGTAAGGAAACTTTAACTTGGTTGCAATTTTGAAATTCACATATAGTGAGTTATATAAACGATTTATTATAATATAATATTTTTAGACAGGTATGGCGATTAATTGACTGCTAACAAATTGACTGCTAACGAATTTAACGTCACTTCAGAACAAGTGGACACTAAGAGGAGAGGGCTACAAAAGACTTATAGAAGTATAAAAGAACATAACAGCCGACCTGGGAACAACCGGCGCAGCTGGGAATTCTATGCTGCAATAGAAGAAGTTCTTGGAAACCGCCCTGAATTTAAATCTGTAGCGACTTGTCGAAGTGCTGATTCTTTTGCAGTCGTAGATCCTGCTGCACAGGCAATTAGTGAGCCCTCTTCATCAGGTGACTTCAGTGTCAGTACCTCCATCTCCAGCTCCAGTCCAGAGCCATCATCAACTCCAGCATCTGGTGCTCCCAAGAAGGCAAAAAGAAAGAAGACGGATGACATACATCAGGTAGTGTGTGACATCAGGGAGGATATAAAAAAAACGAAGAGAAGAAAGAAAGGAAGAAAGAAACAGCCTGATGTCAACATTAAATAAAATATTAGACAAATTATAAAAAAATCTTTATACTTTCTTTACAAAATTTTATGTAATTTATTAATCTTATAGCAAAATGATACAAGACGTGTTTTATTTAATTAAGTATCGCTTTGTAATTAAAACAAAACTACTATGTATATTTTCAAAATTTTTCTTTATCAGTTTCTAAATATCTTTAATTATTAATCAGAGTTTCTAAGATTATTTAAACACTTGTCATAGCGCTCAATGAGTTTCTGCATGCCCACCTCATAGAAGTCCATTGCT
>JAHWFO010040937.1:51209-64304 GCA_023313115.1 Rhysida immarginata
TAAATTCTTTGTCAATAAAACAAATTAGAGATTCTATATCACTGCATAATTTCACATATTGTATTATTTTAGGTAAATGATTATTACTTACTTTCTTCTCAGTGATATAAACATCAAATGTGAGATCTGTCTTAATTTTAACGTAGGCACAAACACTTGGATAATTATTATTGAAATTCAATAAGCACAAATGTATACAATTGTCTGCTCTGAAATATGCCCATTTTCCTTGAAACATGTGTACATTATTTTTTAAAAATGTTTCAACATCCGTGATTGATTTCAATGTGTGCTTTTCAAGATAATTTTCGTAATCGACAATACTATTCTGTATTGCAAAATTGAAATTCACTTCTTTAACATCAGCTAATCTCCTTGTCGTCGAAGGTTTACTGCTTAAATAATCGGGAAGGCCAGGAAAAATTGAAGGATAGGCATCCTCAGTCAATTTGGGAACTGTTCTTGGGTATTCCACAATTTTTCCATTTATTTCAACCTTATCACTTCGGATAACAAATGTTTCTGCAAAATGCTTTATGCATACAGCTGGATTCTTTAAGCCCCTGAAATCTGTCGGTATTTTTTGCAGCCATTTGGTTCTAGCTGACTCCGATTTTGGCAGTGAAAAAGTTGTTACGTATTCATTTTGTGAATCATAATTTGATTTGCAGCCGTATACACTAGAAAAATTTTGAATTTTGAATCACTAGAAAAAATGAAATTAAAAAGTTTTTATTCATCATTGTAAACTATAGAAAGGTAGGGTTATGTTATATATCAAGTTACAGCACCGTCGGGAAATTGAAAACAGGGTGTCTAGCAAAACTATTTCGTAAAATCCCCTGACCTTTCCCGGTCGCTAGTCACGCTGTGAAAATTAATATTATTATAAGCGGAGTTTACAAAAAGGGGGTTATTCGGAAAAATTATCTCAAAAAACTCTAAATATTATAACATTATCAACGCTCTGTAACTTCATTATAATAATAGACAATATATCTTGATATAACAATAATATAAACTATGAGAACAATATTATGGCTCCATAGCCGAAGCCGGTCTGTTAAAAACATAAAATATTCGAAAATATAGTTAACAAGAACAAAATATAAGTTGAATTATACATGAATCTGAAGGTAAATATCCCCGAATTAAGAAATGTAAGGAATACTAGGCAAGTCAAAATGAAACATGCGGCATTGTTTTATTTACTGGTAACAGCAAAATGATAGAAACATTATCATTAATTTATGCAATATCCTTTAAAATAAACTAAGTTTATTCTTAGAATTCAGTAAAAATACAAATAGACTAAATGTTATTTCTAAAAAAAAAATAAAAAAACTTCAATAAATCTAATTCATTCATTCCTTCATAGTCAACCTCGTGGCATGGAAATAGTTAAGTTAACAATTTGGACTATTTTTCACGAATTTCATAAACAATTTAAGCATTAAAACACATACATAATAACAAGTAGCGTTTAAGGAATAAATTTATGTAAAATAAACTCTGTCTTACCTTCGAAAATACGTATCCAAAGATGAAAATATGTATCCAGTAACGCGTGAAAGCACAATCCCCATTGAGAAAGCATGGGGAACAGTAATAAACTGAAAGCGAGGCCAGCCTACGGAAACCACGTGACAATTCCGCGCCGAGGCCAGTATTTTTAGTTGGCTATGAGTAAATCTTCGGACTTCTTCGACTTTTGTAGGGTAGTCTAAGATAGGTCGAACATTATGGTTGCTAGGATGTAGTCCTTGCTCGTCTACTCGGTACCCGAGAAATTCGACCTCCCATTGGAAATAGGTCGATTTCTGGAAGTTGACCTTCAGGTGGAATTTCAGTAACCAGGAGAAAACTTTGGTGAGGGTGGTAAAGTGGGTCTCCCAATCCTGGCTTGCCACTATGATGTCATCTACATAGTGGAAGCACTCGGGTTAGATGGTGGGGACGAGTACTTTGTCCATCAGGGTTTGGAAGGCCTGTGCCGCATATTTGATCCCGAAAAGCATCACTTGGTAGCAAAACGTTCCCAGGCCTGGGACCATTCAAAATTTGTAATAATAATTTTTTCACATGATTCAGAGCTTGGTCGCACTTGCCAATAGGCATGGCGTAAGTCGATCATAGAGAAGATTCTTGCTCGGCTAAGCTTGCGAAGTATGAAGTCAGTGGATAAGGGGAAATATGACATTGGTTTGGTGATTGCATTTCATTTCTGGACATCCAGGACGAATAGGTGTTCCTTGGTCTTATCTTGGTGAAGGAAATAAGGGAGAGATCAAGGGGATTTGCACCTGCCAACATTGCCTTGGGCCTCCATCTCCCTTACCAATTGACGGATGGTATCAAGTTTTGCTGGAGCATAGACATAGGGGCGTATGCGTACTGGTTCAGCTTTCCTGGTATCGATGACATGTCTGTAGCCAGGGAATTTGTCAGTGATTTGATTCATTTTGTTCTCCATCTCTTTTAATAAACCGAGTTCTTGATGTTCCAATGTCTCATTAGTCATAAGATGGTCTTGGTGAATGCACGACAGAGGGGGACGAATGAGGAGGGGAGTCTGCCATTTTCTGAGAAGATCCAAGCCAATCACAACATCGGGTAAGAGTCATGGAAAAACCCACCATTCTCAATATTGGTCGGCACAACGCTTACCATCGATTCGTAAAATCCGCGAATAAAGGCTTTGATTCAGATCTAGTTGGCGGTTATCCGCGACTGTAATCGTTTTCACCTGTGTATGTTGTATCAACTTGCTGGTTAATGTCTGACTGTGTTCTTCACAGATTAGTGAGATAGTGGCTCCGGTATCAATCACAGCATTAAATTGTATTTTACCTACGATTATATCTGCACCCCAAAATCCGTTTTCTGGGATAGTCAGTTTGGTCTCGGTTGGGGTTCCATGAGAGTGGCATTGACAGTCCGTCTTTTCATGGGAGTCTTCCTGAGTCATAGGTAAAAGTGTGGGACGTTTTAGGATTTTAGCAGGGGTGAATTCCTCAGTGGGCTCATCATGGATTTTGAGCGAGATGTTTGGATTTCTGGATCTGTAAAACACCCTGGTGGGATATTTGCCAGGTCCTTTTCTCCCGGTCTCCGGGTCTAGTGTCTGTTCTTCATGGACTTGGTCAACAGTCGTATCGTGGGAGCGTATCCAGTGAGTTGCGTTAGACAAAAGTTTGATAGACTTGTTAGGAAGGTTTAGGAAATTATAGTGGTTTATGTGATTCGGCGGAAGTTCGTCATAGTTCGTTTCTTCTCGGTTGGTGTTTACTTTTGGCATCATTTTAACCTTTTCTGTTTGATTTTCCTCCCACTCACTCGCTATGGTTTCGAGTTCTTGTATCGTATGAAACTCCGACCGACGAATCTTGCTGTGAATGTCTGGTCGCATGTTGTTGTAGCATAGGCCGGTCAACTCGGCTCGTCCTAAGGGGTATTCTAAACGTTGATTGAGGCTACACATTTCAAACACAAACCGCGAGAACTGCTCCGCTGACTTCTGTCGCCAATTGAATAATTGTCGCTTGTAATCAATTTTCCCAGCCTGATGACCGAATTGTCTAATCAACCAGTCTCTAGAGGCGTCCCAATTTGGTAATTCGCGCATCTTCGTTTGTACCCATGGCCCCATCTCCTCCGGCACAAGAAGGGGAAAGACCTGGGGTAAGATTTCTTTTGGTACTTCATTTAAAAGACCTCTTGATTCCATTTTATAAATGTATTCTCTAATATCTTCTTCCTGTTTGTACATAGCGATATCGAGTTTCTTTCCATTTTGCATACGTTTGTTCATGCGTACGAAGGCTTAATTTTAAACAGTTAGGCTCCGTTCTAAGTTTTCCACTAAGGCATGTTCTATTCCCAAAGTGTACTTCAAGATGGCTCCTTCAACAAAGACGTCTACTGGGTGTTCTCTCCAATTTTCTATATCCGGGGTAGTGTCTCGCGTCTTAATTATACTGTGGATTTCTTCTCGCAGTATCCTTATTCGATGAGCATGGTCTCCTTCAATTTCAATATCTAATCGGAAATTTACCAAAATAATCGCGTGTTCATGGAGGAGGGAGACGGGTATACGACGTTGAATGCGTGAAGCGATTACCTTGTCGATCTCGTCTAACACTGGTACGTTAGCCATGACGATGATTACTATTATTGTCCAACAAGAACTTCTCATATTGTATTATCTTGACTAGGGGATCAGACCAAAAAAAAACCTTTCTATAACGTCCCTATTCTTGGTCAGGAGTACAGATTAATCAAGTGACTCGAAATTCTGTTAAATAAGATCTTATCTCTACATCGGGGAATAAATATTAGATGTAACAGCAATGATGATTAGATGATTGGCCCTCGTTCCAACAGCAATCGCCCAGTTATTGTGCAACTTAGCTCACCCAAAGTCCACGACTTGATCATTAAAAATAGGTGGAATTTGCGAGGCACCAATTTAATTATTTCTGAAGATCTAACGTCCCCACGCTACCAGCTGCTACGATTAGCAAAATCTCAGTTTGGAACCCGTAATGTTTGGAGTTTTGGGCGTCGGATCTTCACGAAGGACCCAAATGGAAAAATAGTGCACCTAAAGTCATCTAAGGACTTCGATCTAGTTCACTGAAATACCATCTGGATATGAACATCAATTGGACTTTTATACTTATGTTCCTAAGTTAGATCATATGGCCATTTGTGAGTACTTGATTTAATTTATAGCTTTAACTTTAGTTTTTTACGGATATTTCACATCATGTTATCAATTAGTACAAATCTTACTTCTCTGTTTTCGAGGCTGACTTTTTGTATAGATATACTGCTATGTAGTGCCAATATTCCTCTACTTGTATTTATAGCGACAATTAATTGTCTTATTATTACCTGTATACACTGTCCTACCGCCGCCCTAATCTAATGCAATCTAATTTAAAGTTGTTATTGTTACTGGTTAATTCCAAGTAACACATTTGTTGGCAACTAAACCAATTTTAATAATTAATTAATTGATTTGGTTATAATTTCTTAAATTAATCAGATCCATTCTCTGGAGTCCTACTCTGGTTTATTTCTACTAACTAGAATAACTTACATATAGTCAATTGTTATTTATCACTAACTATAGTTTACGGTACTGTTCAGCACTTGTTAATTGCTGACTACTCACCCTGAAACTTCTTTAATTATGCCAGATTTTTTGTATCCTATAAATTCTGACATTCTAAATTCCTTTGTTGAGGATAATCATAATCTACTTAATTCGGGTATCATTTCTTTATACTATTTGAATATCAGGAGTCTAAGAGCGAACTTCTCAACCGCGATCGCTTCCTTAGCTGACTTAAACATAACTCCTGATGTCATTGCATTTACAGAAACATGGGCTCGTGATGCAGTCGATATCTCACCAATTTCGGGCTATAAAGCCTTATCCATAAATCGTATAACTAAACGAGGGGGTGGCATATGCATATATGTAAGCAATTTGCTCACCGGTAATATTATCCCTCAGTACACACTAACAACAAAAGATTTTGAAATATTAACTATCTGTGTTGATGACAAGTATGTTTTCATTACTGTTTACCGCCCTCCAGCTGGAAATTTCAGCCCATTCTGCTCATACATTTCTTCCTTATTGGCCTATTTTTAATTATCTGGGAAATATTTAATTTTACTAGGCGATTTTAATATTAATTTTAGTACCTCATCTCCAGCTTTAAATCTTTTACTCGATCCTGTGTTCCGTTCTGGGCTACTACCAACTACTTATTCTTTTTCTCATTACTCTTCTGGTCACAATACTTATTCTGCAATAGACATGTGTTTTACTAATCTACCAACCCCGTTGTTTAGTAACACTCTGGATATCGCAATAACCGACCATTTTCCGATGTTTACTATTTTCAGATTAACTAATTATAATAAACACAGGCCTAACCGAACTTTTCGCTCACGTATAGTATCTTCGAATCGCATCGAGGCATTCTACTCATTTTTAACCCTAACAGATTGGACCACCCTCTTATCTACATCAAGGGATATTAACCAACTCTTTTCATTATTTTTAAACCAATTTCGCTATGGTTATGATAGATATTTTACGTTTAAAACGTACAGTAAGTTTTCCAAATCAATAACAATTAAGAAACCTTGGATAACTAACCACATTCTTGATCAAATAAAAAAGGAAAATTTTCTCTATCTGAAATCCCGCCATACTCCCTCAGCTTATAACGTTTACTGCTTTAAAAAATTTGCTAATCACTTAAAGAATATTTTAAATACTGCTAAAGAATCTTATTTCAACTCCCTTTTTGCTCAATTATATACTAGTAAAGACAAATGGCGCACTCTAAATAAATTATCCTTTGATAATTGTCCATCCCAATCTCCTTTCCAACAAGGAGCACAAATTAATAATTCATTGCTAACAGATTTTCTTCATGTTCTGTTGCCTCCTTCTAGCTCGTCTGATTCTATTCCTTTATCTGCATTCAATTACCCATACGGGACTCCATCTAAGACTTCTTCTTTCTTTGTTACTCCTTCGACTCCTTCTGAAGTTTTTGATGTAATATCTAATCTTAAATCGTCTCATGTTCCCGACCCTTTAGACATCCAATCTGATATCGTTATAGCAGTAAAGGAAGCAATGATAGCCCCATTATCTTATTTATTTAATTATTCAATTAGTTCAGGAGCCTATCCATCTATGCTCAAGATAACTAAAGTTACTCCGATATTTAAAAAGGGTGATCCTAAACAATATTCTAACTATAGACCAATCTCGACCTCACCGGTATTTTCAAAAATTTTTGAAAAGTTGTTTTATATACGTTTGTCTCAATTTATTTTTTCTAACGACTTTATAAATCCTTATCAACATGGATTCGTACCTAATCGTAGTGTCGAATCGGCTAGTTTCGAACTAATCGAATTTGTTTCAACTCAAATGACCATCAATAACTTTGTGGCAGCTATTTTTGTAGACTATACCAAGGCGTTTGACAACATACCCATTACGCTTTTACTATACAAACTATCTACTTTCTTTGGTGTACGAGGATTACCTCTATTATGGTTGACGGATCTTTTAACAGATAGGAAATACTATTTACAACATTCCGGTAAGTCTTCTTATTTATTGGTCAGAAACCTTGGTAACTTTCTCCTCTTTAATTTAATTTATTCCTTAACGACCTTTCATTTATCTTTCCTACTAATAAATCTATCTTCTATGCCGACGATACTACACTATTATTTTCCGGCCCTGATATCTCAGACTTATTGTTAATGATGAATACTGCAATGTGTAACTTATTACAATGGAACGAAATAAATTCACTAACAGTTAATGCGGATAAATCCAATGCAATGTTCTTTTTCCAACGAAATAAACGAGATATACCGGTCTCTCCTCTGATACTGTACGGCAATTACTCAATAGTCACAGTCAGATCTTTTAAGTATTTAGGACTATTTCTAACCCACGATCTTACTTGGAATTTACATATTGACAATCTAATAATTAAGCTAAATAAAAAACAAGGCGTTATTTCTAGGCTCCAATTTTTACCTAATGATATTCTTCTTCTTCTTTATTTTACCTGGATCCATTCTTCTTTATGTTACGGGATTGTTTTTTGGGGTGCCACCTCCCAATACAACTTAAAGCGAATTTTGAAGCTCCAAAAATGGTTCTTACGCACACTTACTAAATTGCCAAAAACTGCATCGGTTTCTCATTTATTTCAATCCTTCCATATTTTAACCATTAATCAAATTTACTTAATTCAGTCTTGCTGTTTCATTATCAGTCTTAAAATTACAACCCCAATTGCAATCAAGTTATACCAAGACACACATTCTTATTCGACTCGGAGCGCCGATAATATCCGTCTCCCATATGTAAATCGTAAGTACCGTAATCGCTGTATATCAATTAAAGGTCTGGAAAATTGGTCGATCATTCCCAAGGAAATACGATTAACCTCACCATACATAACTTTTAGGAAATATTTAATCCGACACGTTACTACCTCAATAAATTAACATCTCTAACTAGATTATGTTAAGGTTCTGGTACTGTTTTATTATTTACTTTATCTTTATATTGCTACTAATCATGTTATTAAGTATATTATATGTTAGTAATTGCTACGTTATTTTTTAGTCTATACTGAAACCATTTACTTTTGTAAATTATCATTTGTGCCAATTAATTATAACTTTTTGTTTATATTCTAATGGACCTGTATTCAGTTACATTTGATTGTCTGTTTTTTTTTTGTTTTTTTTATTAACGTTCCGATTAGATTGTTTATTTATAATTGTTTTACTAACCCAATTTTGTTTTGCCTATTGTTTCGTAATGTGCCACTTGGCCTTGTTGGGCACTATTGTAACTTTTTTACCTAACCCAAATAAATAAATTAATAAAATAAATAAATAAATTAATAAAATAAATAAATAAATAAATAAAATAAAATAATTGGTTGGTCCCTCCTAAAGACCTGTAAAGGGGTAACGTTTATTCTCAAAGATTATTTCCAATAAAACACTTAAATAAAAGAGGCACTTTACAGGTGTTGAGGTCAAACAAAAGGAAAAGTAATTAGCAAATTATTCAAACATAGCAAGTAAATAAGTCTATTCAACTGAGTCTTTCATTAAAATATTGAGATCAACATTGTCTTGAAAAAGTAAAGAATAAATGTCTGCAAAAACAATATCGCACAAATAAATTCTTCTAAACAAGTTTTGAGTCTTAATTATTTTTCGTCATTATCGGGGAAAAATCGTCAACGGGAACGGGTTATTTTCGGTCATATCAGTTTCTGCAAAATCACATTTGGTAAGTATTCTCTTTAAGTTAATTTTTGTCACATCGATTAAATTGAGGTTTATTACACTTTCAAGTAATTAACTATGAGTCTATTATCTTATTGTTAACATCAATGGTTTTCTTATTCTAGTGTATCCTTTTTCTTTTCTAGTCCTGGTTTGAGGTATTTTCTCTAGTTAAATCTCATTAATTGGGTAAATGTCTTTCTCTTTGTTTTACTTCTTTCTTTACTTTATCCTTATTAATCTTTTTTTATTTGTTTTTATTTTACTTTAGGCGTAAAATCTGTATAGATTTCCTCAACTAGAAATTAAGGGGTTCGTCTGGGGCTGCAATCGTCATACAGTGTTACCACTTGAAGACATTGTCCTCGTTGGGCATGGAAAACACTTGGACTGAGTGGGGGGGAAGGGTCAAAAATAAATCTAAACTAATAATATCGGGATAAGGTAGGATAACTTTAGTAGAGGGATGCCCGCCCTAGACACAAGAAATGAGCAGTACGGCTATAAATCTTCATTTGAAAAATTCCTTATATGTTGTTTGACTCGTGATAACAAAATCAGTTCTATCACGGGGCCCCAAAAACGAAAAAGATAGAAAGAAATGGATATTACTTTTCCCATAGTCGTTTTGTTGTTGTCACTACGAACGTCTAAGGCAGCGTTGTCCGATAGTGAATAATTAGTCGTTGTGGTTGCAAATCTTATGAATTCCTGGCGTTGAATCCAGTCACAGGTTCACAGCACTCTGTGATATGTCTCGGTTCTTTTGTCAAGTCGTTTGTCGCCGTCTTTCATTTTCTTCAGTCGTGCAAGCCCTCCGAGAAGAGCTACGTGCCCTTCACATTCCAAAATTCGACACCTCGTTTTTCTCGTTGCCAGGCAACAACTTATGTTAAGTACTTTTCCAGTTTGATAATACTAGCCACATTGTTGTGCTTCGTACCCATTGTTGAGTACGTTTCCAAGATCGTTTTTTCCAAATAAAACATACTCATTTCTTTTTATTATTTCTTTAAAAATTTTATAGTTTCTCAGTGGGAGTGGAAAGCGAGGATCGTTACAATATATAGACTAGCAGAGTTACCCTGCGTTACTCGGGATAATTACACTTGTACGTAAAGAGAACATTCTCAAAAAATTAAATTATAACTCCCAATTGGTTAAAAACTGATTCAATCAATACAACACAGAGCAAAGGGATTATCCATTCTACTAAATATACGAAAAACAGGAAGTCTAGATGATATACCAGTACTTTACCTAATACTTCTTGACTTGCCTCGCCACTGCTGAGCACCACCAGATACTTTAGATTTAAGTTTTTCTTGCCCTTGACATAGAAGCTTTTATACCCTGTCGCTCTATTCGAAACTCCCGTTGTTCAGATGTTTCAAATGCCTGTATAGCTTTTTTTGTTTTACTTGCAGAGTTTCTCTGACCAATAATCGTTCTTTCTCTTTCTTTTCCAAACACAAATTTTTGCTAGTCGTCTGGGTGTTTGATAGGGAACTCAAGGGTGACACGCGTGACTCTTATGCCTAACCAATAGATGCTGCCTTATTAATGTTCTGTCACTGCATCTTCATATTATGCTCATTTTCAATAATTTTTGGAAACGAACGTTCAGTCATCGCATTATCAGCATCTCAGTTTCCAAAATATACACTTTCCCACATAATATAGTCAAAATGTATTTTTTGGAAATGTTTGGATCTGCTGTGCTACCAAATAAGGTAGGTGATAACCCAGGCGTGGCTGATTTTTTTTTAGGAATAAATTTTGAAATATCTTAAAAATAAACACATGAAAACGCGATATTTATCCCTGCCTAGTATTGGTGCATTGTGTGTTGATACCATTGTTGATAACTATTGTTGCACAAACTTTGCCTTGCATTGTTGGTAATGAGATATTTCTCATTATTATGCCCTGCTATAACCATGAATATCGATTTTTTACGATAATTGGTATTTTTCCAGAATCTGAGGTAGACCGTGACCTTCCTCATGCTTTGAAGGTCATGTATGTGAAATTTTATCAAGATCGGAATAAAACTGTAGATTTATAAACAACAAACAAACAAACCCACAAACAAACCCACAAACCCACAAACAAACCCACAAACCTACAAACAAACAAACATCCTTTTTATATATATAGAAGATAGAAAGACTTTTCATTAGGTTTTGAAACATCCTGCTTTTTTTTCTACAAAATTATTTTTTTTGTTTTTCATTGCTGTTTATCTGGGCCACTACAGTCGTTCTGTTGTATAACTAAGGAATTGGGATTTAACTGCAGCTTTTCAGAATAAATAAAGCTGATTAAGTTCTAAAATAATTATTAAAATTTTAGTATATTGGTTGTGTTCCCTTTTCTTCTACTGCAATGGTCAGGTAGCGTGGTCCTCCAGGCTACCGTCTTCTCACTCGCTGTTGGAAGGTTCCAGCTATAGATACTTACTTACTTTTCAAACCCGCCTATTCATTACGGTCTCGAGGGCAGCAGCCATATTGAAGATCCCTAGCGATCGTGATCTTCTGCTATCAAGCGCATGTTTACCTTTATAATACCCAAGCAATTCGAACCCTGATTCTCCATGCAGCCTAGCCACTTTGTTCTAGACCAACCCCTTCGTCTCTTACCCACCGGCTTGCAAAATAACAATAACCCTAGGAAAACCAGTTTGCGGCATCCGTAGCACATGGCCATACCAGCGTAACTAAGATCTCTCAAATAAGAGAAGTAGGGGCTCAATACTTAAAGACGCCTTCATTTTGCTGCTGCGCACTCTATCTAGTAGGGTAACACCTGGCTCACCTCTCAGCTATAGATGACATCTTTTAACAAATGATAACTAACTAAATTTCTTTCATGCTTTATTGATGAGTTACATTACTCTACAGATATCTCTGAACTCTCAGTCTCTAACATCCTTGATGTCGAAGCTAATTCTACTGCTGAACACGTCCATGGCACTTTTCCACCAGTCCACAATTGGTCCCAGACTGTTGTGAGCCACACAACATGGATAGCATATATGACTGACTTTTTTGGCCACTTCATTTCCCAGGAATGCTGAATACTGACTGATATTTCAAGTGGTGAATGCATTTGTAATTTTATGGTCCATGATGTACAGTCGGGTACAAAAAGGTTTTTACCTCCTCCATAGAAGCAGAGCTTACTGGATGTTGATCGGTTGAAAAGTGAAAATACAATGGTTCTTCCCTTCTAATGAAAATAGCGTACAACTATACACTTCGGATATGCTCGTCACGTGCTCTCTCCTGAAAATAATAAGCGACAGCAGTTGACAGCAACATCGTTAAAGTATCTGCCTGCTGCCTCGATTTTTTTTGTTCATTATCGCGTTTTTGATTTCCTTTAACTTTTAAACAGTGTATGTAAAGAACACCATAAACAGATTATAATTCTTTTCATCATTGAAAAATTTCATCTTTTTAAATTGAGAGTTTAAATAATTTTTCGTGTTAATAAAATTGGTAGAGACCTTACAACCCAATTAAAGGAGAACAGAGTTACCAAATTGTTTCGCCATTTATTCCCGGCTTTATCAAGGATGACAGTCGACAACCGAACAGTGAAGTGTACATTTATTCAGATGGGATGAAAGCAGCGCTTTTACAAAGCTCATCGAACCATAAATAACTTCCAAATGAAATACACTGAGATATTCAAGAAGTCTAACCAACCCAAGCGGTCTTCCATATTAAACAAAAAAGAAAATAAGATTGACGATTGTCAGAAACAAAATACAAACGAAATAAAAATACGACGAGAAAGAAGATTATCACATCTTCCAATAGTCCGGGAAAGAAACTTTGCTGATGTCTTCAAAGTTGATGTCAAGAATGTGCCTCGGTTTTCGATACTTCATATGCCATTTTATATCTATCGAGTTCCTCAGTATTCCAGGCACTAGGTCATTGTCGTGAATCTTCATCTTCTGCACCGTAGTCAAAAGGAGGTCCTGTATAAATTTTCCGATGTGGACACTGTTTAAATCTGAATGGATGGATTGGTTTTTCACGGTCCTTGTGTCAAGCTGGGCAATGGTCCTCAGAGTAACATTCTAGAATGAGTGTAGCTCGCTCCTTCTGCTTCTACAGATAGACGCCCACGCAGGCATGCCATAATAATAAACGTTGCCACGAATAATCGACTTGGGAACGCTGAGGGTGCTGTTCCGGCCCAGGAGAGCTATGA
>JAHWFO010040937.1:72655-85986 GCA_023313115.1 Rhysida immarginata
CCAAGTTGTGATCCTTCTCATCCAGGCTGGATACCAACATTATTTAGTCATAATAAGCCAAAATCTACAAAAAAACAAGCCCGATCTTTAGCTCGTTATGAAAGAGTTCAACAACGTTGCTTGCAAAGTGAAGCTGCTTTATTAACAGCCTCTGATAATAATGGTAACCAAATTATGAAAATTTGACAATTCAGATAAAATTTAATTGTTTTTTAGTTTAATAAATAATGAATAAAAATACAGTTAATTCTCCAAACATCAGGTCATGATGTCATTTGAAAAAATGGAAATACAGATTCTGTGACCTGGAATTGAACCAGGAGCCCCGAGTATCACGCTCGATGCTTCTACCAATTGGGCTATCACAGACACTGTACAGCCATGCTGTCACAAAGTGTCTTCAAGACTACCAAATAGTCAAGATGGAAAGCGCAATAATAGGATGGCCACCTGGCTCACTTTGGGAATTTCTCCTCTTCAACAATCAGAAAGTTTGATGGTTGGATAGGAGAAATTCGTTTGTGACATCATGGCTGCACAGTGTCTGCAATAGCCCAATTGAGTTGTCTGCAAAGTTTAGTCTAGTTGCTCTTCCGGGGCGAAACAGCGCCCTTGAAATGGATAGCAAACTCTTGCTTTATAAGATGGTTATACATGCACGGGCTTCAATATGCAAATCCAGATGGAAGGATCTCCAAACCTTCCAAAACGTTACCCTGAGGACTATCGTCCAACTTGACAGGAGAGTCGCAACAAATATTTCTATTGCTAAAGATTTCCATATATCTCCAATTGGTAACTATGTCCAGGAGTCGTTGAAGAAGTTTCTTCTGAAGATTAAGGACTATCCCATTCGTCTGGTTGCAGATATTCTGGAGCATCCACTCACGATTAGAAGTTTCCTTACGCATCGCAGATCTCGTCAGGAGCAGGACATCGATTTCGACAACACCCAAAGGGCCATCTTTCCCGAATACTGGATCTCGTAGCTCCGTGTCCCTCGTCAATCAACAGTCAACTTTATCGTCCTCATAGGAAAGGATTCCATCTTATCCTCTGGATGACTTAACTAGGTTTTATCTGGTTTCAGTGTACTTTCTCTGGTTACTTCCTGGATGAGTATGGCAGTGAAAGCATTGCTTTCGGACTGCTCGTTTCATTTTCTCTGCGCTGTTTGATTGTCGATTGTCGATTAGTGTGTTATCCTTCAAGTAGTGTGCACAAGTAAAGTTTTTGGGGCAGCAGTCCTATGGAGACAGAGTCTATGCGTGTGTATTGAAAAATATTGGATTTTGGAAATTCTGACTTCGGATTCTTAAAGACGATTAAAAAGTAGAATAGGAATGTCTGTAGGACCCACTCTCTATCCCTTTGTCTTCATCGATAAAATTGGGTTCAAAACTTTAATAGTTCCGCACTTTCAGGGCCTCTATATCCTAAGCGGTTGGATCAATTGAAAAAACACTAAGAATAAAACTTTTCTCGAATATTGTGTACAATGTGAATATACCATTATAATAAAGGTTCCGATTTATGATTTTAAACTTATCCTTTCCCGCCCACCCCCACCCCCCTCTCACAAGTAAGGGGGTAATTTTTAACTAGTGAATTTCCCCTGCGAAATAATTCAATTTGATTTGGGACATCTTTTCGTACAATGCTTAGTTTTCAAGATATTCAGTTGTCTCAAGGTAAATGCCTCACCCTAAATTATTGCTTTCTTTATTTCCCTGCATAAAAGTCTCGTGCATTTCATATTTTGCTATTGATTTCCTTTGCAAACCGAAAGCCGAACCTGGCGAAACTATCCTAGGTCCCTTTAAGCAAAAAAGGGAGGGAACCTCTAATTCACAAAATTTGAACGTACAGGATGGTTATAAAATAATTTTGCATATTTAGAGCCTAATCTAATGAACCGATTGTGATGTAAATTTAAATGCAGGCTATTCCGACCATAGGATGAAAGAATTCCAGAAAAAAAATTAGTGCAAGAACTTGGCTTCAAGTGAAAAAATTGCGCTGTGGAATGACAAATGAAGATTTTTATACTAGTTTTATTGTTTGAAACTAGCAGGCAAGGTTTTTGTTTGATTACTGCATATGTTCCTTCTCAATATGGGCCTTATTATCAGATAGTTTATGCAAATTAGAAAATCAATATAACCAGAATGTATTGGATTGATCCATTCACTTACATTATATTTACTGAAAAGCTTTCACGAAAGATCATGGTTTTAAGCAAGAAAGAATGCGCAGTGTTGGTCAAGTTGTTTTACCGGAATGTCAGCAGCAGTCAGCTGCATTGCGAGCATATTGGCGTCTATAAGGACTGCGTAAAGGGCCCATGACAGATACTGGGTTGCGAAAAATGATATAGAAATTTTAATCGACTGGCGATTTGGCGTTCACACCAAGAAGAGGACAGTGCAAGATAGCAGATGACGTTGTTGAAGACATGGCTGTTGCGGTTGTGGACGGAACTTCCTCTTCTCTGCATTCTGCAACAAGAGCTCCAGTAACAACACGCAAATTCTGCATCCCATGGTCCCCAGTTTGAAAGGTCTTGCCGTATATTCTGCGTCAGTACCCATACAAGATTCACCTGGTGCAACAGCTAAAACCGCAAGATCCCTCTCAATGCGCTGACATTGCTTATCGCTTTCTGGCGAGGATGATTGTTAATGACCTGTGGCCGTGGAACATTTTATGGTCAGACGAAACAGATTTCACCCTAGAAGGAGCGGTGAACACGCAGAACTACCGCATATACGGTGCCTCTCTTCCCCATGTCGTGCATGAAAAGCCATTGCATTCTGAATACGTGACTGTCTTGTATGGTTTCACTACTGATTTTATTCCAGGATCCTTATTCTTTGAGGAAATGACATAATGAGATGTTCCTGGTCAGATATTGTATGACACGTGCACGCTTTTGTGAACTTCTTGCACAGCATGTGATTCCTTTCTTGCGAGAAACACGATGTTTGGAAACTACTGTCTTCATGCAAGATAGAGCACCTCCTCATATTGGTCGACAAGTGAAGAAACTGCTTCATGCCAACTTTGGAGAATCTCTGTGTGATCTCTGTGAATTTTTTCAGATCAGTGGCCCACATTCTCCGGATTGAACCCGTGCGATTTTTGGCTCTGGGGATATTTGAAAGATCGGGTCTATCAAAAGTATGCGGGCCGTCCCTGAACTGAAAGCCAGCATTAGACGTAGAGAATGAAAGCATTTCAACAATGTGATTACAAATTTTCCCGTCAGTTGGCGCAAACAGCCGATAAATGAAAAGAATTTTCAAAAATCGACGGAATTTGGGAGTGTGAATGGCATTCTTATGTGTAGAAGCCTGTGTGTGGGGGAAGCTGGGAGCACTCAAACTCTAAAAAGTCCGCACCAACCAGAAGAAAAAATTTAAACTTTAATTTTTTGATTATGTTGTGTTTTTGTAGTACATTTTAGTTTTTTGTCCTAAGGGAAGGCCTGCAAAATTGTTGATGGTGGTGGCATCAGCCTCTCTTCAAGAGGGTGGGGCGGATTAGGTCAAGCGTGTGGCGTCCGGGGAGTGAAACTCCGAAAAAACAGTTTAGATATTTCCGTAATATGCCAGTTTGCGGGCTGCATTAAAGTGCTACATGGCATACCTCAGTCGGGTTCGATGTGATCCCTAAAAAATTTATTACTATGATTCAAAAAATGAAACCTGAATAAAATTTTTTATTCCTCATAAATGGCAAAGAATGCTGAAGTTAGCATTGTCGACTGGAATTTCCAATCTGGGAAATAACTGTTTATGCTTAGAATAAGCAAAAATTTATGTTTAATGCATAATTTGCCTGCAGCAGCGAGAAAATTGGTTGTGATATTATGATATGGATGTTGTAGTTAGGTTAATCAAGTTAAGTGATTCGCATTTCAAAACATGGTGCTCGCAGCGAGTGATTACAACAAAACGCGAACCATTAGTCAACCGTATCCGGCTGGACGGAAGTAAACCTGTAAGCAAAGAGCATGGTGTGTGTCTGTTTAGTATGGAGGGTAGGTTAGATTAGGTATGGGTTTGGTTTGTATAGGTTTGGTTAAGTCAGGTTATGTTAGGTTGAGGTTAGGTTGGGTTTTGGTTAGATTAGGGTTAGGTTTAGGTTGGGTTTAAGGTAGGTTCAGATTAGGTTAGATTAGCTTTGGATTAGGTTATGTTTAGGTTAGGTTGGATTAGTTTGTTATGTTAGGTTATGTTATGGTGTGTTGGGTTAGTTTAGATTAAGGTTTGGTTTGGGTTTAGTGTATGCTCAGATTAGTTTAGGTTAGGTTTATAGTAAGTTATGTTTAGGTAAGTTTAGGTTAGATTGGGTTGTGTTGGTTTAAATTTGTGTTAGGTTTAGGTTATGGTAAGTTTGGGTTAAGTTAGGTTATGTTTGATTAGGTATATTAGGTTAGGTTGAAATGCTTATGTCAGGCATTCCCCAGGAAACTCTTCAGCAAACAACTGACCATGCAGTTATGCTTCCAATATGTTGATGCAGGAGGCGGACATATAGAACAAATGCTGTAATCAACAAAAACCTTGCCTGCTTGTTTAAAACGATATAACTATTTTTAAAATCTCTATTTGTCATTTCCTCTGGTGAAATTTTTTCCAACTTTTTCTTTCTAGAATTCTCTTCTCCATGGTCTGAATAGCATACATTTCAATTTGCATTACAATCAGATCATTAGATTAGGCTCTAGAGAGCTCTGAGTTGGCGAATTTATTTTATAACCATCCTGCATAAGATGTGGTCTTTTATGACAATTTTTTAAAAAAAACATGTACAGTCCCCATTAATATAGGACTTTGGGTTGACCATATAAAAGCTGTTCTTCGAAATCGTCAGTAGACCTGGACTAAATACCAGGTAATATTGCATATCCTCTCAGTTTCCAAATGGGAAAGTATAATTTTTCTAAAGTGATATAATTATTTTTAAATATAATAAATTAGTAATGTACATATGAAATATACCTTATATATGAAAATATATTTGATCACATGATGACTTTATTTAGATTCCAACTTATGAAACTCTTCTCAGATGAATTCTGCACAGATATATTTTCGCTGAGTCCATTTCCAGATGGTAGCAAGCTCTTCAGTCGGATATGGTAGTAACACTGTACAACATGAAAAATGTCATTTACATGAAAATATGTCTTCCTTGTATAATTCTGGCTGAAAATAACGAATCTGTAATAAATTTTTGTTTACCACTCACCATTTTCAAAAAAATCCACATTTTAGCTTTTTACATATCTATGTTGTAGCACATATAGAAGCGCTATGCGACCAGTTCCTCATTCTACAGATCTTCCAATACTTACAGTTCTAGACAAATATACTGTTGATAAAGAGGAAGACACCTTCAATGACCCAAACCATCAAGATCCTGACTTTCGACCGTCTACATCTATGATATGTACACTTGATGAAATGACACACGCAGAGCTTAACGATTGATTGGAAATATGCTAGATGAATATTGCTGGTCTGTTATCAGGGACACGCCAATAGATGCCTACAAGAGGAAATGGCAAAAAAAATCATTATAATGTTTGTGTTTTCTATAATGAAGTCTCTGTACATTTCTCTGTAAAGTGGGTCTCGTACAAAAACAGTACGTGATGGACCATTTTGGTTTTGATATATGAATATCAAGCATTTTTGTTTAAACAGAATCACACAATTTCATATAAAGGACAGAAAACAGTTCAAAGTTGTTTTATAGTGAATTTAAAATAAAGGAACAATGTACAGGGTGATTATAATTAAAGTTTAAGTTTCAAAGCGCTATAAAAAAGAACCATTTAGTAGAATGGCGTCCAATTGGAACGGAATGTTATTGAAGAAAAGGGAAAGCTTATGGCATAAGAAAAAAAAGTAGGTCCAAATTTTAGCAACAGATGGCGCTGTAAGCATCAGAATATGTTAATGAAAATACCTCTCATGCACACGATTGCAAACTTAGCGGAATTGAACGCACGCATCGCGCAACACATTCTGAACGTGACGCCGGAGACACTTCGATCAGCTGTGAAACATGCTGTTTCTCGATTTCAACTTGTTGCACAGAACGCTGGACAGTATATTGAACATGTTTTGTGCCAGTCTTCCGCAATTTAAAAAACCGATTTGATGGATGCTTTGCACACTGAAGAGTACAGTTGGTTTAACGTGTAAATTATACCGTTGCCTTTGTTTAACGATTCATTTGTCATTTGTAGTCGAAATTCTGACACTTACAGCGCCATCTGTTGATAAAATATGGACCTACTTTTTTTTCTTATGCCATTAGCTTTCCCCCTTCTTCAATAACATTTCGTTCCAATTGGACGTCATTCTACTAAGTGGTTCTTTTTTGATAGCGTTTTGAAATTTAAACTTTAATTATAATCACCTTGTATTTTCCTTCAAATTCAAATTCTAACGTGTTTACCATCCAGTTTCCAGAAATTAATCATACAGAAAATATGTGTGATAGAAATGAAAATGAAATATATTTAAAAAAAAAAAAGTAATTGTAAAATAATGAAAAAATTAAATATAAAACAACCATCTCGAAGAAATTAAATTTCATCATCAGTTATTTTTAAGGAAATTTAATGATGAATGTATTATTTAATTGTTGGTGCTGAGTTAATTTCTATTGTCAATGTAGTTTTTAACTTCCTCGTTGTGTATTTTAATTATTTCCCAATGAACGGGGTGCACACGCAGTTTGCGCGGTAATTAGTTTTATCAAATTCAATTCATTCAAATTGTTTCATTTGATGAATTCTCCTTTATTTATAGTTTTTTTAATCGACTTCAAAAAAGAAGGTTATCAACTCGATGTGTATGTTTGTAATATTGTTTGAATTGCAAAAAATTCATTTATGTTAGTCTATGTGGGCTTCTAAATAAGTATGCCAAATTTCATAAATGTGTGTATATATGTATGTATGTATGTAAATATGTATGTATGTTTGTCCAGGGATTTCTCAGAAACTAGACATCGAATTGCAATATTATGTGATGTTCGAATAAATTCTTCCATCACATTTTTACTTATATTTTATCTGACTTTCAGCCATTAAATTCATTTTGTGCTACACGTTTTGACCAATTACTATCATTTCAATTTTAAAATATTTTGCTCAGGGAATATTTTTTAATAATTTTTTATATATCAGTAGTATTATTTTTTGTACTGTTTTAGATAGTAGAAAACAGGATATTTTGGTCATGGCTATTACATATGATAATAATTCTTTTATATTAATTTTCTGGCTGTTTGTCATTTAAGTTCTTACTATCTATTTATTGTTTTTTTTGCTTTGGGCAGAATACATAAGGATATAATTAAAGAAATAAAAATAATTTATGTGTACACATTTGCACTTGCAATATTTATATAGGGATCCTCCGGTTTTTGACATTCTATTAATCTGACTTTATTAAGTTGATTTAATATTTTATGATAAGGCTTTGTGTTTGATATCACCAACAATGTCTTTGTAATACATGGATTGTTGTTAAGTCTTTAAAGGTTGTTCTCCTATTTACATAATTATGCTCTGAAGAGTGTCTTTCTATTGTTTCCGTGTGCTAGCCGTGTGCGTCTTGATTGTTGCTCCAAGAGTATAAATTCATCAACATTGGAATTTCTTTAACTACGTCACTACTTTGCTGCTCTGCCATGATGCTACTATGAGGCCTTTCGATCTTCCTTAGCCACTACAGCATTCACCCTTCAGTCTGATGTTTGTTTGTTGTTTTCTACAAAGATAATTTCCTGACTTGAATTTCTACTATGTTTCTGGATATGTAAGCATTTCATCTTCCTCGTCCACTTCTGTCGAGATGGACTTTTTTTTTTTATAAACTGTGATCCAGATTTGTTTGGTCATCCCAGACAATCTCTTCTCTCGCCGGCCAGGTGGCCGAGAGGGCTAGGGCGTAGGCTTTCTAGTCCTCGAGTCCGCCTGGCCGCGGGTTCGAATCCCGCCGTGGGCATGGATGTTTGTGTTTGTCCCGGGCTGCGTACTGTTATAACTTGTGTAAAAGGCGCAAAATGACCTTTGTAGTCGACGCCAAAATTTCTAGAATCCCCCCCTCCTCCAATCTCTTCTCCGGAAGTAGTATTCATCATACCAGTCACTCACTATGTAACTTGTAATATTTGCTGTCTGTAATGAGCTAGTTAAGCCCCTGGGGATTAAAAATTAATTTCTTATTTGGACAGTTAACCTTTCTAAATTTTGAAATTTTTAATATGTAATTTTTTTTTCTTATCTTCCTTCTTGAACTATAATGTAATTTCAAATTATCTTTCAACAATTTTTTAAGAGGGTTTTATTTTTTGGTTAAATTGAATTATCTGACCACGGCGTTTTGCGTGTTTCGCGTTTGTTCATTTCAATTGTTGGCGCGCGTTTTCTTTCCCGTCGATTGTTCAGGAAGCTGCGCTTTTTTCAGATTACTTGACCAAATCTAAAAGTAGTTCCAGTGATGAACGACCCACCGTATATTGAGAGAGGTTATCTAAGGAAAAAAACACAGATTTAAGGAGAAAAACAAATTTTTAATATTTTCTCCTTAATCTGTGGAAAAAAACTACCTCAGTGAGGCTCATTGGTCACTGTTTTCCGTTACTCGAACGCCTTAGGCGTTCTGTCTACGACGTCACCCTCCGGGGGTAAATAATTGATATATACCCCAACCTATTTGGTTACAGGGGGCAGTTGATTTCCCCTCGGCCGGTTACAGGAGGCTAATGATCCGTATTTTTTAGTGGTCACAGAAATGGCTGCCAGAAAGTTACGGGAACTCATTTTATGGTTAAACCTAAGTTAACCCAACCTCAGTTAACCTAACCCAACACCAGAACGCTCAAAAAATGCTGGCTTACCTTTAAGACATGGTTCCTTTCTACAATGGCTAATCATCCAGAAAGCAAAAAAAGAGAAAATCAGAAATCCACAAATAGCTCGAAACCACCGCGACATGCTAATTGTGTGTGGTTGCGATGGCAACAGCTACAGCACGACGGGAAAAAACGGCAAAAACACGCCTTCCAACGCCTAAATCCAGAAACAAGCCACTTCACAACCAAAGACAATAAAAGTCCGCTACCAGAAACACCAAATATGTGATATCACTTCGCGCCAAACATAAGAAACACCACAGCCATAAAATCACCCAACAATTGAATTTGAAAGGAGGAAAAAACGCAGAAGCAACAATAGAAACGAAAGGAGAAAAACGCATCGCAAGCTCTGGTCAGATAGTTCAAAACAACCTATTTTTTTGTTAATTTTTGTCCCTTTTACATCTAGGCTGGGTAGAGTAGTCTAATTTTTATTTTAATTTTTTTATATTTAATATTTCCTTTATAATTTTTTTTGAAGACTAGAAGTTTTCTTCAATTTCTTATTAATTTGCTGTCAAATATAATTTCAGCTTTTGTATGTGAATTTAACAACTCCCCTTCTATTTGACATTGCATTATGTGCAGTTGTTTGGATTTTGAGCCCATCCTAGCCCAATATGATGTTTCTGCTTCCATCTAATTGTAATGACCACACAATTATTTTCAACACTCGTTATTAGTATTTCTGATGCATTTTGCACAATTCCTCTTAGCAATTTGATGTTGCTACATTCAGTTAAGAATGAATTTATATTTCATGTCTAATTCACATACAATTGTAATTTTTTTTAAAAAAAGCTTTGCAGTAATGCTATTTTGCTTTTGTTAAACTTATGGGGATAATCATTAATAAACATTTTTCTTTTTTATGTCATTAAAGATCCATATTGAAATTTTCTGCCTATGTTTTTTTTTCTGCAAAGGCACCTCAACTGCATACAACCCTATTTAGTCTAGTTTTAAAATTAAGGCTAAGACATTTTCTAATGATGTTCACATACTAAAAAAAGTTAATAATTATATTGCAGATTACAAGATAGATAAGCAGTGCCCTGTTTTTTCTCATGAATATGAGATTCCCCATATTTATCTCAATCCTTATAAAAAGAAAATTGATGAATTTTCAGAGGCAGGTATCATAGAACCGATCACTAGTCCATGGAATTCCCCTATTCACATTATCCCTAAGAAGAGTGGCGAAATTAGATTAACTCTTGTTCTTAGCAAAGTCATTATAATGACATCTCCTGTTGACTTTCTTATGCCACCAATTAAGGGTATTTCTTAGAGTTTGAAAGGGCATTCCATCTTTTCTGTTATTGATTTGAAAAACGGATATTATCAGGGCCCTGTATCAGCCTCTCTTAAGGAGTGCTTGGCTTTCCAATCTACTTGGGGTGAATTTCAAATGACCCATCTTCCACAGGGTGTAAAACATCATCTCACTTATATCAAAATTTCATGGTGACCACTTTGCAAGAATTTATAGGCAATGGGGTACATGTGTTTCAGGATGACGTGCCTGTAGTTTATGCTGCGGAAGATCTTTTCTGAATTTGCTGAGATTGGTTTGGTTATGAAGCCTTCCAAATACTCTCTTTGCACATAGTAAAGTTAGGTATTTAGGCCATATAATAGATGCTAAGGGTGTTATGCCCCACGACGATAGACTTAAATGTTTGTTGCAACTGTCACCACCTAGAAATGTTAAGGGGGTAAGATCCCTAGTGGGGGCTCTTAATTTTTACCGTCCGTTCATCAGGAATTTATCAGTATTATTAGCCCCAATTACTAATTTAACCTGTAAAGGCACTAAATTCATTTCGGACTCTGTATGTTAGCAAGCATTGGATTCTATTAAAAACCAGCTTGTTAGCTCTGTGCTTCTTACTCCACCTGATTATTCGAAGCCATTTCAGTTATATACTGATGCTTCTGGCCAAGCCATTGGCTCTGTTTTGCAACAAGTCACTGATACAGGTCCTCAGCATATTGCATTTTATAGTGCAAAATTTAAAGGCACTCAAGCCAATTATTCTACTATTGAGAAGGAAGCCCTAACCATAATTTTATCATTATGCCATTTTCGCCATCTTATCTTAGGCTATCCGGTCGCGATTTTGTCTGATCACAAACCTCTCTCCTTTATGGAGAATATGAAGCATTATAACCAAAAACTTCTCCGTTGGTCTATTGAACTGGCCAGCTATAA
Organism: Rhysida immarginata; assembly: GCA_023313115.1. Taxonomy (NCBI): domain Eukaryota; kingdom Metazoa; phylum Arthropoda; class Chilopoda; order Scolopendromorpha; family Scolopendridae; genus Rhysida; species Rhysida immarginata. The sequence continues at coordinate 83,817 of JAHWFO010040937.1, forward strand.
TTTGATTATTAAACATATTTCAGGCATGAAAAATCGGTTTGCTGATTGGTTGTCCAGGGAATGTAATGTCTCATCTGTAAATACTTTATCATCTTCATATTTGGATGAGCTTAAGGCATCACAAGATGATGATGTATGGATATGAAATATTAAAATCACAAAGAAAGATAAATTTGGTATATATGATTATAATTTAGATAATCCACTCATCAAAATTGTTAAAAATCAGAACGTGGCTAGAATTGCATTGGAGCTAACTTTCGGAAAAAGATTATGTCCTTTGGCCCATGATCATTCCTTGGCTGGCCGTCGTGGCATCAAGGCCACTATTAATATCGTGCAGATTTTTTTGGCCCAACATGTATAGTGATATAAAGAACTATGTATGATCTGTGTTCGTTGCCAAAAATCGAAATTAAAAAACTCATCTGTACCTTTTCAACAAGGGTTGTGTGCTGACACCCCCTTTCAAAAGTTGGCCATGGATGTGATTGGTCCAGTTCAACCTTCTTCTGATGGAAATTCTTACATAATTGTATTTATTGATATTTTGTCCTACTTTGTCGAGGCATTCCCAATTAAAAATCAGCAAGCTGAAACAATTGCCAAAATATTTGTTGAACAGATTGTATGCCGCCATGGTATCCCTCAGGAAATCATTAGTGCTTGAGGAACCAATTTCATGTCTAAGGTTTTTGAGATAATTTGCAATGAATTAGGCATTTTCCAAAAATTTACAACTGCATATCGACCTACATCAAACGGAATAGTAGAAAGGTACAATAAGTCCCTTGTCGAGACAATCCGAACCTTGTGTGATGATCAATTCGAATTTTGCACTTTTTGCTCTTAGATCAACTATTCATGAAAATACCAGTAAATCACCAGCCTATTTACTATATGGCTATAGTCCTAGATTACCTTTAGACATTGTGGAACCTGAAAGTGGTGCTACCAATCGTGATGAGGTATTAGAAAATCTGAAAATTTCTCGACTAAAAACTGTTTCTTCTGATATTGACAAAAGGAACAAGCGTATTAATCTTAAAAACAAATCTAAAACTGTCCCCCATTTTGCTATTGGGAGCAATGTGTGGCTTTTATGTAAAGGTGGGCGGAAGAAAAAATTTTCATCAAAATATTTAGGTCCATTTGAAATTGTTAAACAAGTTTCTGATGTTTGTTATCAGATCAAGGGCTTGAAGTACGCAAAGCTAGACACTGTTCATTTTGACAGGTTAAAACCTTTTTTTTAAATCAGGGTCCCCAGTCTCGTAGTAGAATGGTTGGCAAGAGACACATAAACCCAGGAACGTTAAAGATGTATCATCACAGGACTCTGATGAGAATGATGAGGATTTTGTATTGGCGCTTTTGATGCCTCAGTTTTCTGAGGATAAAATAGTCAATCCGTTCACTCTTACATCCCCCCAAAAATATAATTTGCGTAGGCTGCCCAGAGTAGATCACTCTACTGTTCAAAAGGGAACATTATTCAAATAAGTAATATTTTTTATATACTTTTGCCAAGTATATATCTTTTTTTGTTGGGAGATTATTAAGTTATGTGATGTTCGAATAAATTCTTCCATCACATTTTTACTTATATTTTATCTGATTTTCAGCCATTATATTCAATTTGTGCTACAAGTTTTGACCAATCACTATCATTTCAACTTTAAAATATTTTGACCGGGGAATATTTTTTAATAATTTTGTTATATCAATAGTACTATTTTCTGTACTGTTTTAGAAAGTGGAAAACAGGATATTTTGGTCATGGCTGTTACATATGATAATTAATCTTTTATATTAATTTTCTGGCTGTTTGTCATTTAAGTTCTTCCTATCTATTTATTGTTTTTTGGTTTGGGCAGAATACATAAGGATATAATTAAAGAAATAAAAATAATATATAACAAGGAGCCAGGAGCCTCGAGCAAGGCCTCCTAGATAACAAAGCCCAGACAGTTCGAGCATGATGGGAACGGTCATATGATCAAAAGAGGGAAGGTTGATGCAGACGAGGCAGGCGATACTCGATCTTTTGCTGAGCTTACGTGCGAATACATATCATTTTATCATTCAGCATGAATTATTTAATATAATTTTTTCACCTAATATTGTAAAGGAAGCATGGATTGCTAATATATTCTTCAAGTAAGCATAA
>JAHWFO010040937.1:85996-123229 GCA_023313115.1 Rhysida immarginata
TCTGCTAACACAGATATGCTTATTTTGCATATCTGTAGTGTCGGGTCATGTACGATAAATTAATATCGTGCACACCCCGTCACAATATAATAATAAATTTTAGAAAGTTAGCCACAATGCTAGGCCCAACAGACGGTTTATAATGATATTAAAACTGAAAGGCATATGCCTCTAGCATGAAGGCATCAATTCAGTTATCAGGCCTGTATATATAGTACGGCCGTGCATAGTGTCCGGGCCTTGTTATCTAGGAGGCCTTGCCTCGAGGCACCAAATAAAATTGAAGCTATAATATTTGAAGAAATGCCTAGGAATCTGAAATTTTGTATGTTCATAGTGTGGTACTAAAAAAATATTGCAAATATACAAAAAAGTAATATAGGCCCCAGACACAAGCAAAGCTACAACTTTTAAACGAATAGGTCTATAAATCTGAAACTTTGTTTTATTATAGAAAATTACTTAAAAATTTAGATAATATATGCTAAAAACTGGTATAAGCCTCTTGGGTTTCGAGAGGGACTCTGAGCCCCCCGTGACATATCAAACTATAACGTTTGAACCGGAAGTCCAGAAATTCGCATTCTTGCATATTTATGGTGTGTTACTTAAAATTTTAGCTCTTATACAAAATTTTAGCTCTAAAACTTATATAGTCCTTTGGGGCCCTGCCAGGGGCCCTAAACACAAACAGAGCTATAATGTTTGAACGAAAAGACTTAGAAATCTGAAAATTTGTATATTTATAGTGGTTTATTAAAAATTTTAGCTAATATACACGAAAAACTGGTATAACTCTCTTAGGTCGCCACAAATAAGCCCAAATCACAAATATGCTCTAACATTTGAATAATAAAAATGCCTAAGAACTTGAAGTTTTAAATTTTTATAGTGCATTACTTAAAAATTATATACAATATACAGGGAGACTGGTATAGGCCACGGGGCCCCTAGCGGCCTCAAATACAATTGAAGCTATAAAATTTGAATGGAAAGGCCTACGGTCATGAAATTTGGTTTAACCATAGTGTGGTATTTAAAAATTTAGGTAATCTATATTAAGAATTCTCTAAGTCTCTTGGTAGGGGCCTTGCAGCCTCAATCTCAAATCAAGCTATAAAGTTAAAACCAGAAATCCAGAAACCTGAAATGTTTTATATTTATAATGTGTTGCTTAAAATTTTAGCTATTACACACAAAAATTGATATAGTCCTCTGAGGCCTCAGCAGGTGCTGCAAGGCTCCAAATACAAATCAAGCTATAACTTTTGTACAAAAAGACCTAAGAAGCTAAAAATTTGTATTTGCATCTCTCCACTCAATATAGTTACTAGCCGCTACTGCTCGTAACATTTTGATGTTAAAACCCTTTTATCGATGGATAACGATGCCTTCATTAATTTTTTCCTCTTGTGTTTTCGTGTTCTTCTGCCTTCATTAATAGTTCTCTCTAGTTTACCCATTATATTTACATTCACACTCTTTACATGTAATTTAGTATAAAATATTTTGTTGCTTTCATATTTTTGTTTTCATATGTGACATTTTGATGTCAGTTTTGTTACTTATGTCAGACGGGAAGGGGGAATAACGAACGAGTGGTCATGGGAGGGGGATTTGCGTGAGCACTGTGCGCGAATGTTGTTGCGTGTTTGTTCGTTTATTTCATCGGGTGTAAGATGTCGTGGTATGCAGAGTTTTGTAAGACATTTTATGTAATGGGAGTGATTATGTTATAAATGTGTGAAATGATGGGTGTTTAGACTAATTTTGTACGTATTGAAAGCGTCCGCCTCATTTTGAGTGCCGCTCATGAATCGCCGGGACGGACGGGTTATGTCGATGCTCTTTTGTTTTGTTATAAATTGCGTTGTTTGTTGTGGGCTCGCTTTATTGCCACTGTGTAATTTGTGCGTAACCTTCAGCAACAATGGTCGCTTTGTTGGTAAAAATGTATTGTCACTATATAAAAATAATGGGATTTAAATTTGTTCTTAGTTTTTTTTTAGATATGTAATTTTTGCTCCTGCAGTGCTGGAGTTTGGAGCTGCTGTGTTGAGCGAGAAAATGGAACTCGTATTGTGTGAAGACGTATGGGCTTACCTTCCTCAACACAAAAGTACAATTGCTGTTGTTTTATTTAAGTTTGTTACGCAATTGTTTGCGTCTTGCAATAAAATTAATTTTCCGAGGATAAACTGAGCTAAGCAGGGAAGCAAGTGAGACATGCGTAATGGCGGACCTTCGCTCGAATTGATGATGTACCGTTCCCAATATTTCTACTTTGTGATAAAAGCTGATATTGAGTAAGTTGCAACTACCATGTGGTATTAGTTTATGCTGAGAAGTTATTGGTGAGTGACTTTTTGTATGCCTTACCATGCGCCCAGAGATGCGGCTGCGTCTTCTGCTCCGAGGTGTAGCAAATATTCGCGCAAATAGCTTCTCAGGTCATAGTGCATCGGAATAATAACTTTGTTAGTAAAGTGTTAAGAAAGCTCTAAATACTGATAGCGGTGCTGCATGCGTGTTCTCAATGCATATAAAATGGTCAATTGTTTTCTCCGCCTGGTCTGTTTATTGCCCCTTAGGAGTATATTATGTGAACACTGAAGCGTTGTATGGAAACATATATATTTCTTTTAGATAAGTTAATTGTAATTTATGTGTACGGGCAGGGCGCCACTGTTTGTTCATATGAAAGCCAAAACCTTAATTGGAACGCCTGAGGAAGCTGTTTAGCTAGGTGCTCAAAATTTTCAATGTAGATTGGTTAATGAACTCATTTCCACCTCTCCCGAAAGAGAATCACTCTAGTACTTCATAATTGCATACTCTGTCGCTCGCCAAGGGGGGGGGGGAGTTACTGTGCTCCTCCCCTCACCGTGCCTACAATAAAGGGAGCACTATGTGCTTACGAGCAGTAAGGTTGACGGGACATTTATGCGGGAGTTGACACTGTATGTTTAAACAAGAATCAGTTGTACTGGTGAACAGGCAATTCCTGTCTAAGGTGTGATTATATCTATTAGATAGTTAAAGTGGTTTGAAAACATATGAGCAGCGGAGGTCTTTCCGAATGGGCACTCATGCTGTCATTTGCCACCCACTTTAATGATTAAATGCTGTTGTAAAGATTTAGCTGTGAGAGGGGCACCTCAATATTAGTGTAAGATTATTGGAGAACACTGACCGTCCTTGCGTTTCTGTGTATGCTTATGCAAAATAAAATAAGTGAGAATAATCTATCATCTCAGAGTGAGTTTATTACCAGATTCATTCCAGGTTGCGAACCCGTGACATATTGCCTTTTATGCACATTTGTGTAAGGGGTAGCATTTCACAATTTGGTCCCCGGACAGGGACTTTGAATCCAGAATTTCCGGATTTTCGAGTCTAGTCCTGGCCCTGAGGTGATAGACGGTGTGAGAGAGGTAACTGAGTGGTGTGGATGGTATGGCTATGGTTTTTTTGTAGGTAGTTTTTTGTGTTTTGGAGATACTGTATCGTTATTGGGAGGTGTCATGCCTGATATTGGGGGTGTTGCACCACCTGTAGCGACCAAGGAGTCAATGGTATGCTCAGGTTCCTAATGCATGACTGAATGGTGTATATTCGGCGAGGAAGAATATGCGCCATTAAGCATGCGTTTGGAATAGGGTTTTGGGAGCATGGCGGCTGAGCAAGGTGTCTCAGGAGTGGGGGTAGCTAATGCGCCCTTTCCAACTATATGTGGTTGTGGGGAGGCCATACCAAGGCTCGAGTTACTTATTGCGGGGTTGTTTGAATCTATGGAGAGGATGAAAGGACTAATTGGTCAGTATAAATGTGAGCACAGTGTGAGGGAGAGCCAGGTGCTGTCTGTGGATAGGGGGAAGGAGGACAAGGGTAAGGCAGGAGTCACGGGCAGTACAAGCCAGGTAGAGGGGGTATATTGTGAGGAGATAGCTGGTAGGTCCTCAACGGAGGCACCGGAGTGGGTTATGCTGAGGCTGCCCGGTTGGAACCGCAATAATGTTGGGAAGGGCCCTGGAAGGTGAATTGGTCCTTTTGTGGTACTGGCGGATGATGAGTGTGGATGGGTAAAAGTTAAGGGTTGAGGCATGGAGATATTAGATGGGTGCATGAAGGACAGATATGGGCACATACTAAGAGGCAACGATCCTCAGAAGGGTATGGGAAGTGTTTTGGCGGACAAGCAGGTGATAATCACCTGGCCAGGAGCACTCAACAGACGAACCCAGGAGCCTGTGAAGGACGCACTCAGGCTAGCACTGAAGCGTGTGGGAACATGAGGTAGCCGAGAAGTTAAGTATTGTGCCAGAGCTATGTGATATGGAATCATCTCGATGCCTGGGGTCGACAATACATTCTGAGAGTACAGTAACAGAAGGTAGTGGTTCAGGTATTGTAGAAAATTGTGGATGGCACAATCGATCGGAGACTTTGGCTAGAGCTGATACACGTGTGGGCGTGGTAAGCGAGAGTAAAGATGAGGTTGATGGTGATGGGGTGGAAGTGGGAAGGAGTTTACTTGGAGAGGTCCTTAGTGCTGAGATAGAAATGGTGTTGAGAGCTGATGCTGCTAGCAATGTCCGACAGGAGGAGCAAGTACCGCAGAGGTCACCACTTGCGAGTTCCTTGGATCGCAGTCCAGAAAAAAGGGGTGTGACAAATAAGAGGTTAGTTGTTCCATCGGATCAAAAGGGGAATGATAACACAGAATGTTGCCTGACGGACATGGTGGTCAACTCGTGGGAGGACCTGATGCCCGAGAGGAAAATAAACGTGGCAAGCGTGGTGGAGAAGGAGGAGGTTACCAGCACTCCTAGTAATGAACCTATTGAGGAGGAACCGATGTGGTGAAGGGGCATGAAGGTTTTCCATCAGGTCAGCAGTCGGCTGAGACAGCAGTCTGAGACATTTGATAGGGATCAGTCTAGGTAGCTAGCACAGAGGCATGAGTCAGAGGTAGCTGAAGTTCGGAAAGCAAAAAAGAATAAAAAGCGCTCTTGAGGTAAAGGTACATAGGGAGTGCATGCCACATCTTCAGAAAACCAGGATATTCCCGGCCATGGGAAAAAGGGTACGCAGCCTGGAAGGAGAGGGGGTCCTCATATTGAGGTATCGGTGGTGGAAGAGAACATATCGAGCAAGGATAAATTTGCAGGGGAAAAACGAGATATTGATGACGGGGACTATTTTGGTAGTGATGGGGAGAAGTACGATCCTTATGTGCCCTACCCCACATTATTCATGAAAAACCGCCCGGGAATGTGCGTGTTAGAGTGATAATAGAAGATAGATGATGTATTTTTAAAATAATTTAATTTTGGTTGTGTTGGTTTATTTAATATTTTTGGGGTTTTTTTTTGTTGTTATTGTTGGGTGTTGGTCTGGGTGTTATTATGTATGTGTTGGGTGTGGGTTTTATGATGGTGGTTTAAGCATGTGGTGTAATGTAAATGATTAGATAGGATGAAAGCGGAATTTAGTAGTAATCTGCGGGAGTGTAGGTATTTTTTTGTTTTGTTATGCATAGGAAGTGTTTAGACAATGTGAGATTGAGTAAGTTGGATTCGTGAATCAAGTGTAGTGAGTAGTGTATGTTATTTTGATTGGTGATGGATAGGGGTAATGTGTAAATGGTTGATTGGGTAGTTTGGGTGTGTAGAGTAGATCATTACTGAATCCGGTTATTATGTATAGGTAGTGGTGTGCGTTTGTTTGGTAGTTTGTGTTTATCAGTATTATACAATCGATTAAAAGGGTGTTTTGTGTTTGTAGAGTCGAACGTTGCTTTATTGGGGCAAGTTTGAGCTTTCTGTCGGGCATATGTGACATGTTGATGTCAGTTTTGTTACTTATGTCCGATGGGAAGGGGGAATAACGAACGACTGGCTATGGGAGGGGGGGTTTGCGTGAGCGCTGTGCACGAATGTTGTTGCGTGTTTGTTTGTTTATTTTAAATACATCAGTTGTAAGATGTTGTGGTATGCAGTGTTTTGTAAGATATTTTATGTAATGGAAGTGTAAACGTGTGAAATGATGGGTGTTTAGACTAATTTTGTACGTATTGAGAGCATCCGCTTCGTTTTGAGTGCCGCTCATGAATCGCCAGGACGGGCGGGTTATGTCGATGCTCTTTTGTTTTGTTATAATTTGCGTTTTTGTTGTGGGCTCGCTTTATAGCTACTGTGTAATTTGTGCGTAGCCTTCAGCAACAATAGTTGCTTTGTTGGTAAAAATGTATTGTCACTACAGAAAATACCGGGATTTAAATTTGTTCTTAGTTTTTTTTTTTAGATATGTAATTTTTGCTCTTGTTGTGCTTGAGTTTGGAGCTGCTGTGTTGAGCGGTCGCCTTTTCTCTTCCAACGAGAAAATGGAACTCGTATTGTGTGAAGACGTATGGGCTTACCTTCCTCAACACAACGGTACAATTGCTGTTGTTTTGTTTAAGTTCGTTACGCAATTGTTTGCGGTTTGCAATATAATTAATTTTCCGAGGATAAGCTGATCTAAGCAGGGAAGCAAGCGAGACATGCGTAATGGCAGACCTTCGTTCGAATTGATGATGTACCGTTCCCAATATTTCTACTTTGGGATTAAAGCTGATATTGAGTAAGTTGCAACTACCATGTGGTATTAGTTTATGCTGAGAAGACAACGACTAGTGAGTGACTTTTTGTATGCCTTATCATGCGCCCAGGGATGCGGCTGCGTCTTCTGCCCCGAGGTGTAGCAAACTTTCACACACGTCGTCTCAGGTCATAGTGCATCGGAATAACTCTAATAATAACTTTGTTAGTAAAGTGTTAAGAAAGCTCTGAATACCGACAGCGGTATTACATTCGTGTTCTCAACGCATATAAAAAGGTCAATTGTTTTCTGCGCCTTCTCTGTATGTTCTTAACTGCCTAATTGCCCCTTAGGAGTGTATCATATGAACATTGAAGCGTTGTATGGAAACATATGTATATTTTTTAGATAAGTTAAGTGTAATTTATGTGCGTGGGCAGGGCGCCGCTATTTGTTCATATGAGGAATCTGTTATGCTAGATGCTCAAAATTTTCAATGTAGATTGGTGCTGATTAATGAACTCGTTGCCACCTTTCCCGAAAGAGAATCACTCTAGTACTTCATAATTTCATACTCTGTCACTCGCCAAGGGGGGGGGGGGTTACTGTGCTCCTCCCCTCACCGTGCCTACAATGAAGGAAGCACTATGCGCTTACGAGCGTTAAGGTTGACGGGATATTTATGCGGGAGTCGACACTGCATGTTTACACAAGAATCAATTGTCCTGGTGAACAGGCAGTACCTGTCTAAGTTGTGATTACGTCTATTAGATAGTTAAAGTGGTTTCAAAACATATGAGCAGCCGAGGTTTTCCCGATTGGGCACTCATGGTGTCATTTGCCAGTCACTTTAATGATTAAGTGCTGTTGTAAAGATTTAGCTGTGAGAGGGGCCCCTCAATATTAGTGTAAGTTTATTGGAGAACATTGGCCGTCCTTGCGTTTCTGTGTATGCTTATGCCAAATAAAATAAGTGAGAATAATCTATCATCTCAGAGTGAGTTTATTACCAGATTCATTCCAGATTCCGAACCCGTGACGTATTGCCTTCCCCGTTTTGGGCAGTTTGTGTTTTATGCACATTTGGGTAGGGAGTAGCACGTCACATTCTCTACTCACTATTTATTATATATTAAATACAGGGTGATTAAAAATGATGTCCGGCATTTCAAAATTTTACTACGCATTTTTCATAACATAAACTAACCAGAACGGGTTTAAAATACAGGAAATCTCAACTATTTATTGATTCTAGCGTCACAAATGTTCTATGTGACTCCCTCGAGTTTCCCAGACAATGGCAAGACCATAGTCAGTATCATCCCAAACTCCTTTCAGCATTACTAGTCCGAGAGCAGAAATGTTTGCAAAGACATCCAGTTTCCAGAAATTAGTTATACAACTTACGGATGCTTTTGTCAGTAGGGCAATCTTTATGAAATTGTTTACGAAATGCTCGCTGGACTAAAATTATTGTTTGTTTTTGCATACTCCAAGACGCAATATGCCTTTTCATTTACAGCCGCCATCATTACTTTTATCGCGACACTAGCGCCATCATGGCCTCCAATTGCAGGAAGGTTAAAAATACTTGATATTTCTTGCATTTTAAACCCTGTCTGATGAGTTTATTTTATAAAATAAGTACATAGTAAAATTTTGAAATACCCGACGTCATTTTGTATCACCCTGTATTTGCTTGCAATCAGTCAGTATTGAGTGTCCAACTGTTATAATAACAATAATTGCATATTAAGTTAGATAATCCTGGTCGTTGATTCGAATCAAGGATGCGAAATTTTTTCTATTTGTTTGTCGTCTAACGTGTTTACCTTCATTGGAGTATTAATTCCTTTATTTTATTTTTATTTTATTAACTATAACATTTATGAAATCTTTTGAAATGGTGAAGTAAGAAAACTCGGCTATTAATAATTATTTTTATTAAATTTACAATGTGATATATCAGTGAAACAATACAAAAAAACATTTAACATTCAGCAATATTTTTAATTTATACAAAGCAGAATTTAAATCTTTCGTAGAAATGTACAAATTAATGATTGCAAATAATAAAATCACGTTACCAAAACAGTTCGTGCGATTTATACGGAGAAATGTACAGCCTTTGTTTTTGATGATAAAACTATCGCTGGGGACACCCGAGGATGTGGCTAGGAGATATTATTCCTCTTCCAGGCTTTGAAAATTTAACTTTAAACGCCTTAATTTTGTTTTTAATAAGTATAATTTCCCACCCGCCAAAACAATATTATTCTCCAGTGAAATAGAAAGCTCTTTCACCTCAAGAGAAATTCCTGGATACACCAGTTTTATGCCATCTTGGTCTAGTTAACTCAAAGAAATCTTTTCGAGACAATTCATGAGAAATCATTTGTGCTCTATTTTATTAACAACTGCAATGACAACGCAACACATTACTGACTTTGAAAGCACATTATATCCGTGAATGAAATCTTTTAAGTGATCAAGTCCATCCCATATCCCGTAAAGAGAAGTGACGTTTTTCATATTAAATAGAGTGCTGTTTAAATAAGAATAGAGTGCTAAAATCCCGTTAAAATAGGTTAATTGTTAGTTTTTACAAAAAAATTTCCTAAAATCCCCGCACAAACTTTTTTGGTTACCTGATAATTAATAAATTTGAATTCCTTCTCTAGGTTCCCAACGAGGATGATCTAACGACGGTGCATAGTTCCATGATGGATTTGGATTTTGACCTCCAAATGGGAATGTCTGTTTTGATGTAGCTTTACCTTCTTGTGAGTTATAAACGTTATCGGGGTGATTTGAGGCTGCAAAGGGAGCTCTGCCTCGCCTATACCCTTGTCCGAAGGCACCACTCACTTTGTTGCTCATCCCACCGAACATGAGTTTATAGCCACGGCCGAAGCCTCCATAACCTAGACCATAACCACCGTATTTTTTGCCGTAACCTCCAAAGCCTTTGCGGCTCTCTACGCCTTCCTGTACCATGAGAAAAACCAAGGCAAAAGCAGCAGTAATCTGAAATGTAGAGAAGATATATTTGATTATATAACCAAAAATAAGCAAATACGGTGGAAAGGAACAACCAAAAACGGAAAACCTTTAATCCAAAATGATAAAATTGAAATACGGAATATATTTCGGGTATCAGGTACCAATCCTTAGATGAAGGACAAAGGAAAAAGGAAATACGAAGTCTTAAAGGTAGACTATATATAGACTAGGTTTTTGTTTTTATTTTTACAGCCCAGATATAAGAGCGTTTTCCCGATACAGATCTTATAGGTGGACACTACTATATTTTTTATTTCATTTCTTTATTTTTTCTTTTAGTAACTTCCCATTACCGCTGTGTTTCCTCTTCTTTCATTGACCCATTGTTTTAACCTTGACAATGAGTCTCTAATATCCCGTTTGCTTAACCAATGGAAGATATTTCTGCAATTCCCCCAGCTTGTCCTGTATATATCAGGTCTTTGCATATCAAATGTCAGGTTGCAGAGGTCATCTTTAATGGTCCCCTAGAAAGGACACCTTCACACGTGCTATTCGACATAACCGCCATTGCAATCCAAACATTGTTGCCAACGATTTAGCAGCTTCTCGAGCTATTTACGATAGAATCCATGGTCGCGGGACTCAATAAACTCCCGGAATGCGTTTTGACGTCTGCTTGAGTTAGGAAAGTTTTCCTTCGGAGAAAATTGTCCAGGTTATGGAAAAGATGGTAGTCGGTAGGATAGAGGTTCAGAGAGTATGGGGGCTGTAGAAGCACCTTGTAGCCCAGAGCCTGTCGCGCCTGCAGGGTCGTTCGTGCAACGTGCAGACGCGCTTTGTCATGCAGCTGAAGGACGCCTTTGTGATGCACAAGTGAAGGTTGATGCTGATACAGTTTTGTGTGCATACGATGCAGTTCATGACAGCAGGTCGCAGCGGTGATCGTCTCCCCTGCTACAGGAAGCTGTAATGCAATACACCACGGATGTTCCACCAAACTGTAACCATGAGCTTCCCGGGGTGCAACGGGGGTTTAGGGAACTGTTGCGGGGGTTCATCAACATCCATCCACTGTGCTGGCCATTTCCAATTGTTGTATAGGAGCCACTTGACAATGCAATCAAGAATGCCCGTTTTTTCATAGCGCAAAAGCAATTCCGTACACACCTCCAGCCAAAGCTCTTATTGGTTTTCCCTAAGTTCATGTGGTACCCATTTGCCCTGATTTTTCACCTTGCCGATGATCCTATGGTGTCTACTGAGAGTCGACACTGATACAGCATGATGCCCTGTAAGGTCCCAAACAGTTTTTGACAGGTCCTCCTCCACAGATCGCTTCAGATCTGCATCACTGACCACGTTGGGTGGCGTGCAGCGTGGCTCACTTGCCAGGACCGTCACTCCCACCCGGAATTTTCGGAACCAACGTTGGACAGTACGTTCGTTTAAGGTGCCTACATCAAACTGTTCGTTGGACAGTACGTTCGTTTAAGGTGCCTACATCAAACTGTTCGTTGGACAGTACGTTCGTTTAAGGTCACTCATTGATATTTTGAGAGGCGTTGGATGCAGTGTGATTCAACCTGAACTCGTAATGCATTATTACACATAATTCGTATGAAGTCATGACTATCTTCGCTTGGGTTCAAACGCTATTAAATATCATCGCAGACATGCAAATTTCAAGCAGCTGGTCTCTGATTCGTTTATCTCCGGGAATGTAACACTTTGTATTAGGTACTTGCAACTAAACGTGGAAACCGTGCTGAAGCGCGTAACCCACCTCAAAATTCGACTTTTGATATGCATCGGCCTGATACTATAACTTTAAGGTTTGACCTACTTCTTTCTTTTTTGTTTCGTGTTTCCACTGAAAATATGTAACTGTTATCCGAGATACATATTCTTCAGGATTAAACAATTTCCATTTTTTGGTTGATTATATACGTTTATTCCTAAAAATTTATAGATTATGTTGAAGAAATATTTTTATTTGCAAGCTAATGTGTATGTAAAGTAATGATTAAAGATTACTTATTTCTTAAATTTTTATATATGAAATAAAAAATAACTTTAACTATTAGGCACTGATCAAAGAGGAAGTATAATGGTAAATAAAATCTTAAGGTTCTAATAAAATTGTTAATATTATATGTGGCACACAAAATAAAATAGCATAGATTGAAGTTCACAGAAAAGGTTTATTTCATCGAACTTTACACGACTGTGGAAAAAAAATAACTAACTTTACAAAAGGGTAAAACAATGCCGTTACTAAGTTGCAAGATTTCTAAGCGATACAATAGCATGTGCAGGAAGTGCTCACTTTAAACAAAAGAAATAAGGAGATTGTAATTAAAAATAGTTCACTGTTACATTCAACACTCTGCTATGGAATAGAGCTGATAAGTATGATGTCACTTCCTGGCCAGTTGCCTAGCGATTCCAAACATTAGGTTTAACAATGTGGTGTAAGGCCATAGAAAAGCATAGAGATGTTAAACCTAAGTTTGGAATCGCTAGGCAACCGGCCAGGAAGTGACGTCACCACTTACCAGCTCTATTCAATTTTAGAGCTCTACCATAGATTACCGAGTAGACAGATGCGACATAAGCCCTTTTTAACAATGGATAATTGGGTGCGCTTTTTAACAATGTATGAACGGTCGCGCCCTCAAGTGAAAAAGAAGAGAATTACTTGACAATGTGTACTTTGCAATGTAAAAATAGTGTGTATTAAAGTTTCAAAATTAATCGGAAAAACGAAATGATAGTAAAAAAAATGATAAGTAGAATGTATTTTAAACCTTTGCCGTGTATTTTAATCAAACTTGACTTAATATTTCATTCACATTTCATTCATATTTCATTGATAAAATACAGAGGAAAAAACAAAAATATAGAGAAAATATGTTATACTTAAAAAAAAACCCATTTCATTTAAAACTATTGAGAGAAAAATGTAAAAATTTTCACAATAAAAAACAAAAAAAATACGCGAAAGCAGATGAAACGTAGTTCCTATGGCATTTCTATTACAGCGAAACATACTTCCCCTATTTTTCACCAGGATCGCTGGCATACCAGGCGCAATCGCTCACATACTCTAATGTCGTATCTGTCTACTCGGTAATCTGTGGCTCTACTCTCAAGACTAACTTAACAAATATCCTTCGCATTCAACACCGTTTTACTTTGGATTTTATAACATTAACTGTTTATCAAATATATATCTCTTATTTATTTTTATCTCTTTATTACTCCTTGCGAGTGCTGACAATTAATAATAATAATAATAATATCCAACAATTATTAACTTTTGTAGTAATAAATAGCAGAGGTACCTATCGTTGTCCGGGATAATTACACTTGTAGATAAAGAGAACAATCTCAAAAAATTAAATTATAACTCCAAATTGGTTAAATAATAACTCAGTCAATACAACACAGAGCGAAGGGACTATCCATTAAACGAAAAATATGAAAAACAGGAAGTCTAGGTGATATACCAGGACTTTATCTAAACTCTTCTTGACTTGCCTCACCACTGCAGAGCATCACCAGACGGGTACGCCGGGTCATTTAATCTTGTGTAATCCTTCAATAATATAATATCAACATAATTTTCATCTTTATTCCGCTCGATTGGCTTCCTCAATAAGGCGCCTATTGCCCTACTGAAATTATCAAACCATTTGTATTTCCTATGCTGGTACAAATTGGTGGGTCCGCCTACATGAACATCTACGGCGAGCTCCAACATCTTCCTCTTTTAAAATATATTTACGATCTTTCCTTAATTCAATCACTCATCTTCCAACTAATCGCCATCATATACAGGGTGATCCATTCAGTGTAGACATGGAAATATCTCGAAAGCAAAGCATTATACGAAAAATTATCCAATATCAAAAGTGAATTCGCGGGGGAAATTCATTAGCCAAAAAATGAGCCCCCCCTTTTTTTGAAATCTTATATAGGTATCCCTAATTTTAATGATAAATTCAGATTGTATACAATATTCGAGATATGTTTTATTCTTGGTGTTTATTCAATTGGTCCAACTGTTTAGAAGACAAAGGCCCTGAAGGTGTGGAATTTTTAAAGTTTTGAACCCAATTTTATCTATGACGACAAAGAGATGGAGGATGGGTCTTGCAGCCATTCCTATTCTACTATTTGATGGTCTTTAAGAATCCTAAGTCAGAATTTCAAAAATTCAAAATTTTCCACGGCTGTCTGCGCATGCATATTGAAAATGACCATCTATGGCCATTGGAAATGGGCTTATTGTAAAACTGTTTTTATAAAATAAACAAATAAATAAATAAACATTTCCTTGCTCTCAACAGAAGTATTCTTCTTTTGGAGTTTTAAGTCCAAATACCTCAGGTGCATGTTTGCAGCTTTGGTATGGTGAGCACTTTGGTTATACTGTAGCAACTGCTATTATATCCTCGGTATGGAGATAGTTTACACTGATTGGGCAATCGACCAGATTTGCCGCACAAATTGATACGTGATGTCAATATGCTTTGATCAACCATGAAAGACTCTTTCGTGCAAGTTTTTCTGCTCCTTGGTTGTTGTTGAAAACGTGAACGTGGCTGAGTCATTCAAATTCAGATTCGTTCAATACAACGTTTCTAAAGGTAGTTACCAAACGTTACACACAAGTAGGGGACACCAAAAGAAACAGTTTTTAACCATAGCATGGGAGGGGGGGTCGGAACCCCACCGTTGTTCGATTATAGGGACGAGAAGTGATGTAACGTGCAAATGAAAAAACACAAAGTAGTATCAATTAGTTTACTGACAGGTTGAAAAAAACATGTACAAAAGCTGTTCAAATTGTCTACCAACCATTTCAATACATGCAATGCATCGCCAAAGTGTCCCCCCATATATGTCTAAAGAATCTGGCATTTCAAGACTTCTCGCGGGCAACTGCCAAAAAGCCTTTCAATGAATAAACAGGTGTGCAATAGATAAGTGCCTTCGTGTGACCCCATAAGAATATTTCAAGAATATCAGGAATTTTTAATGCATACACATCTTTTTGTCATGTGCATTCATTATCATAATTTCCAGTGTGATCACTTCTCAATTTTACAGTAAAAACTGTTTGTTTTGCTGTCTCCTAATTATGTATAAAATTTGGTAAAGTCGACCTTTAGAAACATCTTGTATAGATTCTTATACGGAATCAGAAAGGGCCATGTATTTAGTCTGAGTTGAAAATAGCGCAACTGTTCTTTGTTTTTTGCTTCCAGGATATGGCGTTACCTCCCTAGACAAAAGTATATCCTTTGTAATATTAGCAGTCCATCGTATATCCTCTCCAATCAGCAGCTACGTCTGTCTTTATAGATTAGAGCAGGGCTCATGGTGCCCTTTAGATATCTGAGTACAGTGGGATTTCCATAGTTTGCTTTGAAATGACTCATGTAGTTTACATTGTGACCAATATCAGCATGTGTTCCGGTAGCAAAGTACATAAGGACTCCAATGAGTTCGCGATAAGGCAATGTGGCCCGCTTTTTTTCAATGGGCTCAGTGGAGTGTTCAGCATTGAAGATGAACCTGTTGAGAAATGTCTTTGATATATCCTTTTGCACAAGTCGAATTTTCGTCAGCGTTCTTGTGTTGAGATATCTCAATTTCTATGCAAAATTTTGCTACGCCTAGTCTTGAAAAGTCTGAGACGAAGGCACCCAAAATCATTTTTGGTCCTGCAAAATCTTACTCCTGCAAAGTAGCCACTATAGAAAACAGGTGCCACCAAGGTGCCATTCCATAGTCCACACCATACATAAAAAAGAAAAGGTTAATGTCTTGCGATCACACAAGGGAGGTTGAACGGTCTGTTACACCGCCCTGCCTCCATTCCTGGGCATACCGACGACACAGCCCGACACGAAGATTCGGGACTAGACGTGATAGCGACAAGCAATTGACTACACGAGTGAAATCTATTTGCCAGATTTTTGAATAACAGTCTATGGATGTTTCCTTACCTTCTATTCTACTAATGTGGGCTGCATCAAGAGAAAGAGTCTAGTCAATTATTGAAAATTCTTTACTGAAGGATTCTTGGAAACTTTTCAATTAAATTAGAATTTTAGAGCATGCAAAAATATCATCAACATAATAAAGCAAAAAAGTTTCTTCTGTTGGTGCTTGTTGGCGCATATCCATTCTCAAAGAGAGTGCTGTGAAGTTCAGAGTGCAAAAGTCTGCCTAATTGTTTTAATCCTTAGAATTTAGGTGTCATATGCAGTCATGCCATAAATTGATATCATGATATTTGTCATTAGGTTTAGCCGTATTGTGCTTGCTCTTGAAGATAAAATAGATTGACAAACCTAATGTCCATGTACTTTGATCGAATATGAAAGACTGAGTTTTGCGCAAGTTTTTCTGCTCCTTGGTTTTCATTGAAAAAGTGGACATGGCTGAGTCTTTCAAATCCAAGTAAAGTTAATCTAGCATCAGATAACATCAGAGACGGCCATGTATTTTGCCTGAGTTGAAGACAGTGTGGTTGTTCTTTTACTCGTTGTAGAGTCGGTGGTCCATCGTACATCTTCCCCAATCATCACGTACATAGTCTTGTAGTGATTGTCGTGTGCCATAATAGGTTAGAGCTCAGCTCATGGTGCCCTTTAGATATCTGAGTACTCTTTTTGATTGAGTCAAGTGGGATTTTCCATAGTTTGTTATGAATTAGTTAGTTAGTTAAATTATATTACAAATAAGCCCTGCTGGGATCGGTATGGTCCAAGACCGACGAGTTAGATTCCAGCGGGCAACAATGTTACAATCAATTGGATACAATTATATGTTAGTATAGATAAAATGATAGCCAATATCTGGAAGTGCGCCTTTAGGGAGGTATATAAGGCCTCCGAGAATTTCGCGATAAAGGAATGTGGCCCGATTTTCTTTTTCTTTTCCGTTATATTACTGGGTTCAGTGAGGTGCTCACCATTGAGGATGAATTCATTGAGAAATTCTTTGATAAATCCTGTTTTGGTGAAAGTCGGATTTTCTGATCTTGAGCACTCTTGTGATGAGATATCTCAATTCCTGGGTAAACTATTGATACTGTAAGTCTTTTATTGAAATTTTTTACTGAAGGATTCTTTGGAACTTTTAAATGTAGTTGGAATTATCGGCATGCAAAGATATCATCAACATAAATATGTATAAAAGTTTCTTTAGCTGGTGCTTGTGGGTGTATATCTAAGCTCACGGAGAATATTGTAAAGTTTACAGTAGTACATTATGAGTTTAGTCTGCCTGATTGTTTTAATCTGTAAGGACATCTTTTCAGTTTGCAGACATGATCTGTGCTGCGGATTTTGGACAGCATATCATGCACCTTGTTTCTAAAATGACTTTCAGCTTCTCTAGACATCAACTTGTAGAACATTTCTTCAAGGAGATCGAACATCTCTGTGTATGTGGTAGTGTCTGTATGACCATTGAGATATGCTGTGCTGACTTTTAGTTGTATAACTTTCATTCCAGTTTCTGCAGCCAACACAATTAGGGTTTAGAGTGAGTGGAATCTGGCTACAGGGGTGTATCTTGATAGTCAACTCCAGATTGTTGAGAACTATCGCGTGTTTTTATTCTTGCTAATGATCCATCAACTCCATATGTGTATACATAGAACTGTCCTGCATCCTATTGTTTTGTGGTTTGATCTTGGAACAGTCTCTCAAATTTTATTCTGAACATAAATCTTGATTTCAGAATATATGGATTCCTTCCAACTTTTGCTGTCGGGTGCATTTACAGCTTGTACAAGCAGAAATTTCGAGACATCTTGATGCATCTTGTGCTCTAAATCTTCAGCATCTTCATCACTTTCAATCCATGTGTCATCCGTTTCTGTGCTGGTAAAATGTTTAGTATGATACCAGAAATTACATTGTTTTGTAAGATGGCTTTTCTTTCCTAGGACATTATCTTCCTGTGGCAACCCGCATCTCATTTAAGCGACGGCTTGTAGCTTTCTCCCTTTAATTTTCAAGTTTGATTTCTGGCATGTGTGGATGAGTTTTGTTTTTGCCATTAGAAGAGATTTTTTTATTCAGTCGGATAAAATATTGAATCTTCCAATAGCAAATATCATCAGATTTAGTAGTCTCTGGGATGAAATCTTTAAAGCTTTCTCGAGTATTGAATTAATCAAAATATTTATCTCGTGAGATGCACACCTTCATCTCAGTTTGGATCAACACTCTATATCCTTTTGATATGTTGGTGTATCCGATGAATGTTCCTTCCTTGGCTTTTGAGTCAAATTTCCCATGATTAAGCGATTTTTCGTGTATAAACGTTTGATATCCAAAATTAGCTGAAATGAGTTTGTGTACAGTCCATAACTCATATGGGTACGATCTTTCAAAGTTCTGGATATGCATCGGTTTTGCACATAATTTGCTGTTGCAACTAAAGTCCTGACTGAAGCACCAATGCACATGGCTGCTTCAATGAGTGTGCGGTTACAACAGCAAATTATGTTGATGAGGTCGTTCTGTTGTGGAGAATTCGTGCAAAATCCTGTATCTTGAAGAATCTTATCCATGGTGGAGATGCAGTACTCTTTGCAACTGTCAGATTGAAGGGAAAAGTGATTTCTGATATATTTCAGAAGATTCTTTTTTATGAATTAAAGAATTTGAGATTTGACATACACAGGAATAGCAACTTCACCCATGCGTAAATTAAGAATGACTCTAACCATTGGCTTTTACATAAGCTGGTGTCTTTCCGGAACAAGGAAGTCTGCTTAATTAATCATTTGCTTAATTTAATGGTTATATTGAAAACATGGCAGAAAGAATAGTAGATAAAGTCAAGATGCAGATGAGCTTAGAATGGAAGAGGCCACTGCACTGAAGAAAGGAAAAAAAAGATTATAAAATATGTTACACATGCCCTTTAACCCTAACTTAGCACTCAACAATGCCTGAATTTTACCACGGATAAGAAACACCCTACAGCATTTGTTGACAGATATGCAGAATTTTACCGATTATTCAGTATGTCCTCTCTCCAAGTCACAGATCTGGACCATTGTGTCAGTTGATATGCCACATACGAGGTAAGTCAACCCATCCTTCTGTACATGTGAAGGGGAATGCCGGCATATTATGGGAGGTTGTAGTTATATCGCATATTCCAATATCCCGATGTCGATTCTCCAGACACTTAGCGTACACTTTCCCAGGAATGCTGAGCAAAGAGATGCCTCGATAGTTGTTGCAATCTCTCCGATCTCCCTTTCTGAAGATAGGGATCACAATTCCTGTCTGCCATTGCTTAGGGGCCTGTCCAGATATCAGAGCAACCTGACACACTCGAGTCAGCCACAGGATACCATCCTGATATAAGAGCTTTAACATCTCGGACCAAATTTCTTCATCACCTGCAGCTTTGCTAGTCTTCAGGGACTTAATTGCCCATCTGACTTCTGTTTCAGTGATACTACCGTGACTAATCTCCGCTCCAAGGTGCACCTCATGTGCCTCAGTTGTTGCTGTCACCGGATTAAGACGAGATGAAAAGTAATCCTTCCACCTATGCAATACGCTCTCCTCCGTTTTCAGAAGCCTCCCATCTGAACTCTTAATAGTTTGTGATGAAAGAGACTTGTGATGAAAAAGTCCATTGTTGCAACAGAGATCCAACAACCACCTCCCATTCGCATTTAAATCGGGATCACCATTCCTCCCAATCACGCCTTCCACGTTTGATCAACAGCCCCTACGTGTGCATTGAAGTCGCCCACAAGGATGACAGAATCTACACTCCCTCTCCTACTAAGAGCAGCATCAACTTCATCTAGAAAAAGTGGGTACTCTGTGACTGCATTCGGAGCATATGCAACGAATAGAGAGAGAGACAGTATTCCACCTTAGGGGGCCCAATCTGCAACATAATCTACCAGCTGGGGACTTGTGAGTATCCTCACTCCCACCTGGGCAGTCATGTTAGGGTCGACACCAGAGTAGAAAAGCTGCCACCCTCCTTCTAATTCCACAGTTCCAGAACCCGGAAGTTCCGTAGAGGTAATTCCTATGATATCCAGTCGATACCGTTTGGCTTCCTCCACTAACTCTGATTCCTTTCCTGTCACCGAGAATACATTCCAATTGCCGATTGACAGCACCCGATCCCGTTGTCGCTTTACCCGTTTCTCCTCCTGTGGAAAGGCATGCGCTGCCCCAGACCGTTTCCCCAAGCGCATAGCGAGTGCACCGTTGAAGCTTCTCGGAGGCATTGCTCCGATATAACAGCCGGGAGACTGTGGACTATTTTTCGAACAAGAGCCTCTGCCTAACTTCCGCACGCAGGTGACTTTAAACTGCACCACACACGGTGCAGTAGGATTTCTCTCATTTGTCGACATCATGAGATATATGTTTGTTTGGATACTCTTCGTCTCACTTCTTAACCATGACCTTTTTGGTATGGGAGACCCTAAATTAGCAGTGCTACAACCAACATAGCTCACAGAATCCCTGAAGCACCCAAAGCCCTAACCCACAGTAAGGGGGCATCCACTCAGGGGAGGGGGAATCCACTCAGGGTCAAGGGAAATGACTTAAAGGGCAAAGGATGAATTTAAGTTAAATGCATGACACTGAAACAAAAGGCAAATGAAATTCTCATGCCAGCTGCAATAGAAGAAATAGTATCAGGCATTAGTAAGACCACCTCCCTCCAAGTCCCAGTGTCATTTAATTTATTTTGTAACTAGCAAAGGTACCCGTTGTTGCCTGGGATACTTACACTTGTAGGTAAACAGAACAATCTCAAAAAATTAAATTAAATTTTGCAATATTTTAAAAATAAACACATGAAAATGCTTAGAATTAATACAGTAAAAATTCTGAATGAAAATTCGAAAAAAATTTTTTAAAGGCTCACAATGGATGGACCTCTTCAATAAATTCTTACGTAATCTTACTTCAGATGTACACTTGATGTTGTTACAATTTCCACTCTTCTCTCGACGTATTGAAGCAAAACTTGGCCATTTATCACTTTGTGTAGTCTAGCAGTCGCCGGTTCTTCTGTTTATTTGCTTCCCATTTGCTCAATACAGCATGAGCTAAAGGAGTGCTTCCTCTGTCCTCTTTCCATTCTTTCTCAATAGTCTGCTAACTCTTCATTATCTCCAGTTACTGATCATTTTAAAAGATTTTCAAGAAATTGTTACGTACTAAGAACTCTCTTTTCTAAGAAAAGCCTGAATAACAAGAATTCTATGCGTTGTTACAAATTGAAACTTATCTATATTGCATTATCATTTTATGTTCATTGTTATAATTCTTGGAAAGGATTGCTTTATCATTGCATCATCATTTGTGCTCATTGTTATTGGTGAAGTGCGCGTTGATACCCTTGTTGATACAAACACGACGGGCCTATTATTGCAAAGCATTGTTGGTCATGACATATATATTTTTGTTCCATGCAGAATGTTTGTGAATTAAGTACTGATACAATTGTTGATACCTATTGTTGCACAAACTTTGCCTTGTATTGTTGGTCTTGAGATACATATTGTTGGATCATGCATAGTGTTTGCGAATAACGTGCTGATACAATTGTTGATACCTATTGTTGCACAAAATTTGCCTTACATTGTTGGTCATGAGATATATATTGTTGGTCAATGCAGAGCATTTGTGAATTGCGTGCTATACCACTTTTGATACCTATTGCTGTATAAACTTTTAATATGCCTTGCCATAACCATGAACATCGATTTTTATCGATATTTATTATTTTTCCGAAATCTGAGGTACACAGTGACCTTCAACATGCTTTGAAGGTCAAGTATGCAAAATTTTATCAAGATCGGAATAAAACTGTAGATTTGTATAAAAAACAAACCCGCAAATAAGCCTACAAACATCCTTTTTTATATATATAGAATAGATAAAGCTGCAGCTACAATATTTAAGAAACCAAAGACAAAGGTTTACCATTGCACAAGTCAAAAATTTGTGCAAGAAATGGAGACCTAAGCATTAGTTATATTTAAGGATATATAAATAATTAATGACTGAATAATTATTATAAACAGTTTCCAAATTTTTTTCATTAATAATTATTGTATAAACTTTGTATTTTATAAATATTGTATAAAATTTGAAGCTTATTTAAAATTCCTCATTTATGTAAATATTCATTTTGTTCACTAGTCAATTGCATATAATGTCAAATATATTTTTACTTACACTTGTAAATATTATATTTCTTCACTCTTCAATTGTATAATTTTGTGTAATATTTATATTTGTTTTAGCCTTATAAATTTTCGAAAAAAAATTTTAATATTCGAACTAAAAATATGTCAGTTCTTTACTTTAATTGTTCACTTAAATTTTAGCAAATGAAAATAAAATGCAATAATATTATTAAAAATAATAATGATAGAAAATGTTTTTATTAAAATATCGATTTACATTTTTTTGTTTTCTAAATAACGATATATACAAAATAATTAACTAATAACAATAACAACAATGATAATAATGCTAATTGAACATGGATTGGACAATAATAATAGAAAATGAATATATAAAGATCCTCTGGGACTTTAAAATACAAACAGATCGGCACCTCCACAAAATACACCCGAAAATCACAATCACTGAAAACAAAATAGTGCGAATCATCGATATTACTTGGAGACAGCAGAATAACAGAGAAACAAACTGAAAAACATAACCAATATCACGACCTTCAAATCAAAATCAATCGGCTGTGGAAAAAAAATCGACTGTCAACCCAATAGTAATTGGTACTTTAGGGGCAATACCTAAGGAATTATCAAAATATTTGGACAGCTTGAAGATTCCAGAATTGGACACCCGAAAACTGCAAAAAACAACCATACTTGGAACAGCATATATACTCCGACGATACCTAAACAGTTCCTAGGTCCTTGGTTAGGACTCGACCTGTTTAGCAACCACCAGCCTTTGGCTGTAAATCAGACTAATGATTAACCCAACATAATAATAATAATAATAATAATAATAATAATAATAATAATAAACCAATAAAGAATGACATGACCATGTACCGAAAGGTTAAACTACACCTTTCGCGGAACCAGATTTGCAAACCACCCAATGTTAAAATTGTAAGTTTCTAATAGACCATAAAGATACTATTCAACCACGTACCTCTGAACCAATTTCGATTATCTTTAATTTTACATTATATTCATTCATGACATAACATTCCAAATTGTTTGATATATTACATGACACGTTTTAGCAATGAAAATTCCAGTGAACCATAAGGGATCCACTAAACCATGTTCCTTGACACCAATTTTGACTATCTTTAATTTTAAATTATATTCATTCATGACATATCATGACAAGTCGTTTGATATATTACACTAGTAGAGGTACCCGGCGTTGCTCAGGTCAATTAAACGGTAGGGAGAACAATCTTAAAAAATTAAATTATATTCCCAATTGGTTAAATAATAACTCAATCTATACCACAGAGCAAAGGGATTATCCATTCTGCGAAAAAGACGAAAGACAGGAATTTAATTTAATTTAATTTAATTTAATTTAATTTAATTTAATTAGCAAGCACCCCATCTCGAGGGTAAGAGGGTAAAAGGTAAAGTTAAAAATACATGCCATTAGGCAGAAGTCTAAAAGGAGGCCAGGAACGACAATAAATGTAAAGTAACCGGAGAAAGAGGAAAACCCAATAAAGGGCTAAAGACAGGACCAAGAGAGTCAAACATGAGTCGGTAATTGTATACTGAGGAAATATTGATTAAGGCTTCTTTTTAAATGGACACATGTCGTGGTGCATTGAGTTGAAGCGCACGAATAAGCCATAGACAGTATGTCAAAGGGTAAGTTGTTCCACAGGGATATAGCGTTATACGGAAAGCTTTTAGGTTTAACTGTTGACACTATGTTAGGGATCTCAAAAATCAAGGTCATATATCTGGACTTTATTTAAACTCTTCTTGAATTGCCTCACCACTGCGGAGAATCACCAGATACTTTAGACTCAAGTTTTTCTTGCTCTTGACGTAGAAGCTCTTATACCATCTTGCTCTATTCGAAACTCCCATTGTTCAGATGTTTCACACTCCCGTATAGTTTTTTCTGTTTTAGTTGCAGAGTTTCTCTGACCAATACTCGTTTTTCTCTTACCTTTCCAGAGACATAATTTTTGCCGATCGTTTGGACGTTTGGATCGGGAGCTCAAGGGAGACTATTTTTAATAATAGCAGTGTCACGTGGAAAAACAAGACAGGATAGTGAATAAACGCTAATAATGAAATAAGTTTATTGAACATAAAATAAATCACTTTCAAGTGCAATGCTGATCACTTGTCAGCCATATTAGAATATGGTAATTGAAAACAAAAACATTTAATAGTAGAAGAATTCTTAGCAGTGGAAACGTAAATTAAATCCTTAATCGCCCGCCATCGGTTACGAAGTGGTAAATACGCCGTTAACACACATCATCATGTGGAACACTGCTGCACTCGTGAATCCACCGAACGTGCCGAATTCTGGAAGAACGGACAGGGTTTAGGAACCCCTCCTCGAAGCGTGGCACAGCCTTGGTCAGATCTTCTATTTTCGTTTCTACAGAAAAATGGATAGCAACGTAAGAAACAGATAATCAATGTGAGCGATGACTTATCAAAATCCATGAAACATAAAATTCTTCAACATTAGGAGGAAGTCAAATAAGCTAAAGTCACTTATGAATTAATTATCTTAGAAGACACTTCGTTGAGGGTTATCAATACGCAATAAACCCTATGTACTTACGGGATAACCTAATCCAAACAATTATCCAATAAATATTACATGTACCAAGAAACAGTTGCAACATCCAATATAAATATTTATGTTTGAAGAGAACTAACTTATCCTTAAAAGGAATTTGTACCGGTTTCCTCTAACCGGAATATGGCATTAGAGCTCCGAAACCATCTTCTAAATATTTAACTAAACCCAGAGGGAAGACTCCAATTATACGTAGTTGCTCCTCAATAAAACTTGCTTCCCAAAATGTTAACTTCAGAAATTGATAGTTCGGGAGACTTAATATTGATAAATAATTCCAATTCATGAAATTACTCCCAATGCTTTTTAGTGCAACAACTTCTTGGTTAAAGAATAAAATATTACCCTGGAAACTTGCACTCCTTTCCAATTCCACGGCACTCGCTTCGCTGACGGGAACACATCCATTTACTACCCGAGGTAGAGCTCCACTCGCCACTGAAGAGAAATCTGGCGTCTCGCCGGCCGCTATCAAACTGGAAATATCATTAGAAACAATAACATTTCTCCGTGCAATATTATCGTCCGAAGTTTCCGAGCTGTCTAACACGCTAGACACAGCTCTGATAGGCACAGAGGAAAATTCCACGTTCCCCTGAGAAGCGCTCACTGCTATGCCAACTGCATTGCCAACTTCGTCTCCCCTCTCATCAAACAGTTCGGAGAAGCGGGCTGTCGTGCGACTCTCCTTCGGCCGATTCCGTCGCATCGCCGCATAACTCACAAGTCCCTTATAGCCACTTCCATGCGAGCCATCCCTTTGCCTATCTTCCATCCGACTTCCACGAGATCCAGGGCTCCTCTCTCCTCCTTCGTAACCAGTGATTTTTCTCTCATTCGCCTCACCGGCCCAACCACTCAATGCAAGGGGGGAGCGAGAGTCTGCTAAGAATTTCGTGTTCCAGTAGATGCGCTTTCTTTCGCCTGTTCTTCGCGACTCCCCCCCTCTACGATTCTTCAACCTGATTTTCTTCGGAAAATCATGTGACAAGCAGGCTTCATTCGGTCAACAACCACGTCCCACATTTGTTCAACGGACTGAAATTCATCGAGCATCGACCAGTCAGTTAGTGATAGATCCATATATAAGTTCTGGAAATTTGGCTGTCTAAAATCACGCTGGTGAGTGAAAGACGAAGGAAATGATGAAACACAATTCATATCGCTAACCACAATAGTGAAATCTGTCCTCAGGTTCGATGATCGAACCAGTATGCTTAACAACCATATGCACAGGAGCGAAGATCCGATCCAGGGTATTCCCATGAAAATTCTTCAAAATATTATAATTTTTCACTCCGACTTCGGTTGCCCAGGCATCACCCAAGTTGTGCCTAGTAACTTTTGAGTTACTGGAAGTTGATGGATCGACAAAATTAAAATCACCGGTAAATACGTTTATACCTTTCAGAGTATAACTCCTCCAAAAAATTCTGATACCGCTTATTCAGAATTGACAGTGGGATATATATCGACCAAATATTTAGGATATAGCTGTTTCCATTATCCCTGCTGGATAATAATAATAATAATAATAATAATAATAATAATAATAATAACTTTCCCTCCCTCGCATTTGAGTCCCTTGGGCTTTGGCCCTCTTTTGGGTCCGCCTCTGGGATTGGCTTCCGGACTTGATCCGAGTTTGGTTTCTCCAAACAATGACAATAATAATAATAATAATAATAATATGAATAATGTAACAACAACAGAGAAGATCCCTTCAGATGGAATCTGAAGGAAAAGTCCCGTGTTGCCCCCTACAGGCCAAAGCCCAAAACAGGGTTGATGAGTGAAACATATAAAAAGAGAAAAAAAAAGAAAAAAAGATAAACAGAAAAGAAAAACAATAATGGCTAACAAAGCCAAGTCAATCAGAAAAAACAAAGTATTGAAAACGAAGCTAGAATCAATAAAATAATTAGACAACAATATATAATTATTATTTAAGTACAAATGTATATACATACATAAAAAAAAACCTTAAGAAAATAAGTACAAATACAAACTATTGGCAGCAGCCAAGTTTATGTCTTTAAAATGGTTAAAATAATTCTGATTTAATTTATTCACCGGGTTAATAGGCGCAATATGTTATCTCCATTTAAAAACAGCATCAATTACATAGCCCCTACGGGACATCCTCAGGGATTGAAAATTAAAATCAGGTAACAGAACTGGCACAGCAATTCTGCTATGCCAAATACTAAGCAGGATGTTAAACAAACAAATACTAACTATGCGATTTATATTAAATTCAACCAGCTTATAAGTAAAAAGATTCAAGTATTTTAGATGATTAATTAAGAAATTATTAAAGCTACGCCATTTGCGTTGGATTTTATGCAAAATTTGAGATTACGTCCAAATCATATCTAAACCCAATAAGTGAATTTATGTATCACAAACGCTTTAAACAATATATGAAAAGTTTTAATATCCGAAAAAAATGTATGGGTCTCTTAATCATCCCAATACGACGAGACATATCCAAATAAATGGCATTCATATGAGGCCCAAAAGAACAATTATCAGCAAAAATCACTCCAAGATCCCTAAATGAAGTACTTCTTTTAAGAGTACTTTGATAAACTTGGTACTTAAACAAAATAGGCGCTTTAGCCCGATTAAAAGAGACCACATAAGATTTTTGAGGATTTAACAAAAGACTATTATCTTTAGTCCATTGATAAACTCTTAACAGAGCATCCTGTAGACCAGTACAATCCTTCCAATCTTCAATACCATGATATAGTCTAACATCATCGGCGTACAATAATATTCTAGAATCATAGGGCGCCAGCACCAGAGGAAGATCTGCAAAAATATGTTAAACAGTAGAGGCCCTAGAGGAACTCCACTTTTGATAATAAAAGTCGGGCCCAGTTGAACTTGAAAACGCATAGTAAAACTTTTGTCTTTGATCATTGTACTGAATCAATCTAGGGCGGATTTGGATAAACCACTATAAGATAACTTCTTTAACAGTAAAGAAATGTTCACTTTATCAAAGTCCTTTGAAAAATCTAGGAAGAGGGCATCGACCTGCTTCCTATTATCCAGATGCATAGTAACATAGTGCATAAATGTTGCAAGATTAGTCTGAGTGCTTCTATTGGCACGAAAACCATGCTGATCATCCGAAAGAAACGGCTCAACATAATTTGTCAGTTGATCGGCCACCAACGACTGTAATAACTTAGATGGGAATGAGATAATAGTAATAGGCCTATAGGCATTGAGTCGGAAAACGTCCTAACGTCAAGAAAATATTAAACAAATGCAAGAAGGGAGTTAACATTCCTGAAAAACATCCCTTAAAGATGTCATCTGGAAAGTTAGGCAAGGTGCAAGCTTTAGATGCCGAAAGTCTTTTATAACGATCTAGAATTTGTTGGGCAGACAGCATCTGAAACTGAAAGGTGGAGTTAATACGTTGCCAAAATTCAGCAAGATTATCACCATCCTCAATAAGTGCATCATCATTATCCATCGTGGCTGCAAAGGTTTCAGCAAGATTTAATGACTGGGTATCATCTAACTGAGCGGACTTTGATTTATTCACATTGAGGCATTTCCTAGCAATTTCCCACAAAGCTTGTAGATTAGAACAAGTCCTCTCTTCCAGCTGTTTAAAATAAGATTGACGACCTGCAGCCAATCGCGACTTAAATAAACGTCTAGCTTCCGCAAACGCCTCAAAATCCCTGGCTAATCCTGAAACTTTAAAACGCTTATGCCTACTTTGCTTAATGCGCCATATGCCTATAGTGGATTCCGAGACCCAGTGCGGAAACGACGTATTAAACCTTTTACCACCCCTACTGAACCTATCAAAATCAGGCTTCCTAAACACCGGAATCGTATTACGGATGGCTGCCTTAATCCTATCAACAATGCCATGCCAAATCATGTCCACATCATTAATTGCCATCAAATCAATCCAATCACTTTGTGCAAGAGACTGGTAAAGCCTGTTAAATCACCTCGACGAAAATTATAAATCGTATCTTTAGGACGAGCATGCTTCTCAAAAACGGCCTGTAAAGAAAGCAGGAGAGGAGGATGATAGTCATCAGGCGCTACCAAGTCTTCTTACGTCCTAGAAACAGTCAGTCCAATATTAGAATACACCTTGTCCAGATTGCCTCCAAACTTATTACGAATAGCATTCATATTGGAAAAATCTAACTCGCCAAGCCAGCTATTCACAATCAAATACCTTTGCTTACAATAAAATGATTGCTCCATCCTCTCGTTTCCATCAGAAAAATTAAAGTCTCCAACAATAATGCAATCTGCGCAAGATCGAATCACAAAATCAGAGATTTCATCCAGAAAATTCTCAAAATCATTATTACATAATAAAGAAAGAATATACACATTCAATATGACGAGCGATGCAGCCTGCCCCAAAGGCAGATGATAAAAAAGCTTAACAGCAATTAGGTCCACTTGTTTAACACTAGAGGCCAACCCACAGTTTATCACTTTCAGCTCAGTCGGCACAGCAATAAGCATACCACCTCCACGCTCCTTACGGGTGCGATCGCCTCTAAAAATATTGAAACCATCTCTAATATGGTAAAGTCTGAAATGGTCTCATTTAACCAGTCTCTGTAAGACAGTATACTAAATGGGATTTATCTGCGACAAAATCAAATATCTGCTGCGTTTTAGTGCTCAATCCCCGAGACCCAGTGCGGAAACAAATAAATAATATTCTGATAATAATATTATTAACATTCTGATAATAAATACCCTTACTCATTTCGATTAAGAACGGCCTCCTCCTGGCTATTATTTACAATCTGATCGTGCCGCAAAATAGTGTCGTCAGTCTTATTCCCTCACTGGAAGAGTCTATTTGACTCTCATGAAGCTTGCCAACAAACAACGACAGGAGCACTCCCTCAGGCCAAATAGAAGGGTCGAAAAGAATATCGAAATCATCATCCCTCAAAAAAAAACACAAATGAGGAGTAGGTATGAAATTTTGTTTTCAACTTTATGCACTTATTAATAACCAACGAAGGAAAAAGGCCGACTAAAAAGTCGCAGAGCTGTTTAACTGAAATCGTCGGTTGATGAAGAGTAACAAACAGTCTTTTGTCCTTCTTAATAAATCGGCCTCGGTGGCTCAGCGGTTGCGTGATCGCCTCTGATGCCCGAGTACGCGGGTTCGATCCCGGCCGAGGACGACGAGGATTTTTCAGGGGGAAATCCTGAGATCACGCACTTCCTTCGGAAGGGAAGTAAAGCCGTTGGTCCCGTGTAGTCGTTTGCCGGCTGCACGTTAAAGAATCCCTGCGAGGCAAAATTTGCGGCCCCTATAACGCCGTCCTGAAATGACCATGACAGTTGAAAAGGACGTTAATACCAAACAAACCAAACAAAACCAACCTTCTTAATAACATTGGACGCTTTAATCAGTCTATCATTTCTCACATTAAGCGCAGTCTTAGACCTAACATTCCTATGTATACCCATCTGACTAGAAACTGGCGGAGTTATACGATTTTCAGTAAGCAACTCATTCTTCTTACTAGCATAGCATATTGAAGCACTACCAGGAACTGCCGACTTACACGGAACAACAAAATGAGGAGGTGGCGCATTTAGCGCATACAATTTATCCTGTAACTCTAATGCGCATACGATTTTGTCTATCTTTCTATTTATCTCTACATTATCATTCTGTAGCTTTGTCGCCAGAGCAATAAATTCATTAACAGATTTAATTAAATCCTCAACCGTTACCACTATTTGACTAATATTAGACTTATCTTGGATGCCAGAAGCACACGAAGCGGAGAAACTTAGCTCGTTAGGCTCATTTATTCCTGCCGTACTGTTGCTATTATCTTCAACACAACAGGAACAACATCATGTTGCCTTAATCCGTGTTTCTTCATCTTAAGCCATATTCATACATTTTGCATGAAACAAAATGCAGCAACCTGTACAAGCTACATAAGGCTGCCGACCATGCATAGAATTATTGCAAGTCGGGCAAAAACCAATAGTTCCCTGCCTCCCTTTTTTTCTATCCTTTTTGTCATAGAAAGGGAGCGAAGAGAACGCGCGTCCGTTCCAAGACGCCACCTGGTGAATAAATAATAATAATAATAATAATAATAATAATAATAATAATAATAATAATAATAATAATAAAGATGGTAAACTGGTCTTGACAAATAGGGAAAATTGCCAAGAACTATCTGCATATTTTTCACAGTTGTTAAATTTTCCAGAACCCAAAGAGAGATTCTTGATGGTACAGCCAGAAATCACATCAGAAAATTCGTCACCACCAACTCAAGAAGAAATTCATTCACACATCAAAAATCTTAAAAACAACAAAGCATCGGGAGAGGACGGAATTGTAGCTGAACTTCTGAAAAATTTAGGCCTAAATTCATTCAAAGAAATTACACAAATAGTACTAAACATTTGGGAAACCAAAAAGCTCCCGGATGACTGGAAGATTGCCCTAATCCATCCACTACATAAAAAAAGGCAACAAATTAGACGTGAACAACTATAGAGGAATCTCTCTTGTATCTGTCACCTACAAAATTCTATCAGCCTGTCTCTTGAATAGAACACAAAATCAATTAGAGCCCAAACTATCAGAATATCAAGGAGGATTCAGACCAAACAGGTCGTGCCCAGAACAAATTTTCAACCTCAAAACCATACTCTAAATACGAGCTCTTAGACAAAAACCCATAGTATGCACATTTGTGGATTTCCAAAAGGCATACGATTCAATAGACAGACCCTCACTATTCCAAATTCTTGAAGAGAGGGGACTAGATCCCAAAACCCGAGAACTCATAAAACAGACACTAACTGGCACGAAATCTAAAGTTAACTTTATGGGAGAAATTTCAGAACCCTTCGACATTCAAACAGGAGTGAGGCAAGGTGATGGGCTCTCTCCTATTCTGTTTAACGTCGTCCTAGACAAGGTTATGGAAGAGTGGGAGAGGGAACTCAAGAAAAGTGAGTTTTGGAAGCCGATCCGACTGGGATTTCCCAAAAACAATCTTTACATGCCATACCTCGCGTTTGCAGATGATCTGGCGATACTGACAGAAGATGGGGAGACTGCCATCAAACAACTCGAGAAACTTAAGGAAAGTGCAGAAAAAGTGGGGCTACAGATCTCATACGAGAAAACTAAATTCGTCTGTTCAAAGACAGATATCACGAGCCTGAGAACAAAATACGGTAAAATCGACAGGGTCCCGTACTTTAAGTACCTCGGAGAATTCATCGAACCGACAGGCCTGGAGAAGATCTCGCAGAAAAACCGTCTCCAGAAAGTCAAGAGAGCATTAGGGTTAGTTCAAAACATCTATAACAAAAAATCCATGTCAAGACAGACAAAACGTCGGCATTACAACACAGTTATAAAACCAACAGTGTTTTACGCAAGCGAAACACTGACACTTAACAGAAAACAAGAACTTGAAAGATCATCAGAAAAATTCTTGGAGCTAGATATACACAAGACGGTTACAGGCTACAATCAATCGAAACAACACAGAAGTTTCAAACATTGAAATTGACATTAAGAAAAGACGAATGAAGTTCTTTGGCCATCTCACTAGACTACCAGAAAATAGATTGACAAAGAGGATTCTAGATTATGTGAACTCACTTAAGAATTCAACACCTTGGCTAGAAGAACTTAGAAAAGACCTAAAAAATGCGAACATAAGTGCAGCAGACATTTTAGAAAGAGACATCTTCAGACATAAAACAAACAATTGGAAAGTTTCATCAGAGCAACCAAAGCAAAAACAGTACAGACCGAAGTGGTCGGAAGAGCGTAGACAAGCCTTCTCGGAAAGAATAAAAGCCTATTGGAAGAACAAGAAGAACACGAAGAAAACTTGATTGATTTTGTTTGCTTGACGTCTTCTAAATTGGGAGAATACGCTAATAATAATAATAATAATAATAATAATAATAATAATAATAATAATAATTTAATTTAATTTAATTTAATCAGATCAGCAATACAAACTGCCCCTACAGGTGATGAAACCCAAACGGGGGAAGGAATTAAAAGAAAAAGATTACATTTCGGAACAAATAAATCAAAATTAGATATTTAAAATCTTAAAAATAGAATTGGTTGTTTCATTAAAAATGTCTACATCTTTATGAGAAAGGTTTTTATTATACAAAGTAACAAGTTTATACGAAGGAGTAATCTCACCAATATTTGTCCTCGTACTAGGGGTTATTAAAGTAAGACACTTATGACGACTTTTTCTAGGAACTGACAGCCCGATAGATGACAGAAGCTCGGGCATCCAAACAGCCCCAGAAACAATCCTCTTAAGGACATTAAGAAAAATATTACCAATGATATTGGAAAGAGTAAACACATTTATAAATTCCATATTGAGATCATGCTTGTTATATTTTTTTGAGAGAAAATTTAAAAATGCAAGAAATTTCTTTTGTAGGAGTAAAATGTTTTGATTGTGATGAGTAAATCAAATTAACACACCTTATGTAACTTTAGGAAGTACAATAGAAATAAATAACTTTACGATAGTTAATGGATTTTTGAAAAATGCGGTAAGCCTTTTCAAGAGGCCAATTCTACGGGAGACATCACTTATGATGTTATCAATATGCGGGGTAAAAGATAAGTTATAATTAAATATAACTTCATCTTTTTTCCCAATGATATCATGACCAATCTCGTAATCAAAAATAAAATTTGTTACTTTCCTGGAGAAAGAAACTACGTGTGTTTGCTCGAGTTAAGACTTAATCCGTTCGATTTAGAACAGGAGAGAATTGAGTCCAGCGTTTCTTGCATTTTAATAGTCTTGCCAACTGTCAATGCACGAAGAAATTTTAAGATCGTCCGCATACATTAGAATTTGAACATCATTAGTTGGTAAAGAAGCTATTAGGTCTGCAGAGTAGATATTGAATAGCAGCGGTCCCAGGGGAGAACCCTGAGGAACACCACTATTGATTTTACCAAATTTCCAGAAATTATTTACAGGATAAAGCATAAAATATCTATCAGTTAATAAGGAGCGCATCCAGGATAGCATATTTAATTGGAATCCCATAATCTCTAGTTTCTGGAGAAGAAGGTCAATATGAACCTTATCGAAGGCTTTAGAATAATCCAAGTAAATTACATCCACTTGATGAGGAGTATCAATAGCTTTCGAGAGGTAAGAAGTTAACACAGCAAGATTAGTTTCGGTCGATCTGGCCTTGCGGAAGCCGTGCTGAATATCAGGAAGATACGGATCAACAAATTTTGAAAGATGAGTAGCAAAGAAGATTTCGAGAATCTTTGCAGGAAAAGAGATAAGTGCATTAGGTCTATAATCTTTCGGTGTGGTCGGTTTCACAATTTTAGGGATAGGAAGAATAAAAATAGTCTTCCAGTAGGATAAGTACCTTGCGACAGAGAGAGGTTTAAAAGGTCACATAAAGGGTTGCAAATCGCGTGAAGACAGCCCTTGAAAATATAGTCAGGAAAGCCGTAATAATTATAACATTCGAAGGCAGACAGGGAGTTCCCAATAGAGAGTAATTCAGAAGTTGTCAAAGCGGGTGCATTAAATTTCACCTCCACTCTATCCCAGTATTTCGGAAGATTCTGAATGTTAACCTCAGTTATCTCATTACCTGCAAAATTCGACTGAAAATAGTCCGAAATATCTGTTTTCGATACTAATTCACCATTGTAACTTTGACGGAAGCCGTTACCCAAAAGCTTCTTGGTCACGCTCCAGAATGAGGCCGGAGAAGAGTTCAAAGAATTCTCGACACTTCTATAGTAAAGGTCATAATCAACTTTACAAGCATGTTTATAATTTTTTCTGAGTGTTTTAAATTCCTTATAATAATGGCACTTTTCAGTCTTTTTCCAAAACCTATGCTTCGTAGTCTTCAAGTGCCATAATTTGATATCCTGGCGAATCCAGATTGGGAATCTGTGTAATTTATCATTTATGCCAGTTTTGTTCGACTTTGGGACAAAAATGTTAATAGCAACCAAAATCGTATGAATAAGAAAATTCCATTTGTCATTCACCCCATCTAAGGAGTAAAAATCATCCCAGTCATAAGTAGCAAGATAATTATAAAGACCAGAATAGTCGCCTTTCCTAAAATTAAAAGGAGACCCATTCGAGTCGGTATAACGTTTCTAGAAGGACAGGATGATAAACATCAGGTGACACTGGAAGTTTCTTACTTGCAGTAACGTTAACATTAATATTGGCGAACACCTTGTCTAGGAACTTCTCTCTCGTATTAAGCACAAGATTGAAGTTTGAGAGACCCTTTTCGTTGCTCTAAAATGAGGTCGAGCGTTGCCGATGTTTAGCGTAAAATGAAGAACTTGGGTAAATCTTATTGTCATCATAGTTGAAGTCGCCCAGTACAAGAGTGTTACAATTACAGCTCAAAACAAATTCAGACAAGCCACTCAAGAAAGTGTCATAATCACCAGTTAACATGTTGGGTGGAACATAAGTCACTACAATGATTAATTCTTTTCTTTCTCTAAAGAGCCGTGAGTTAAAATTCATGGTTGATGGCGATCGTAGACGAACAGCTACCAGATCTATGCCACTGACAGTAGAGCTCAAAGGAACGGAGCAAGAGTCAAAATTATTGGGAATGGCAACTAAAACACCACCACCTAAGTTACCAGATGACCTATCAGATCTGTAGATATCAAAACCTTCACCGAACAACATGTAATCTGTGATAGAGTCATTAAGCCATGTTTCCGTAAGACAATACATAAAATTATTATTGAGGGTGACAAAATGATTGAGATGTGACAGTTTGGTTCGAAGTCCTCTCACATTTTGATATAAAATGTTGAGAAGAACAGACATTTTCAAATTCGGAGAAGATCTTGAGCACATT
This sequence comes from Rhysida immarginata, assembly GCA_023313115.1. Classification (NCBI taxonomy): domain Eukaryota; kingdom Metazoa; phylum Arthropoda; class Chilopoda; order Scolopendromorpha; family Scolopendridae; genus Rhysida; species Rhysida immarginata. Next base: position 121,396 of record JAHWFO010040937.1, read on the forward strand.
AAGCTAAACTAGAGGATGAGTCCTCCTTCTCATGAACTATTTGATCTTGGTGTAATCTGCCATAAAATTTAGAAACTAAAGTTCCCGCAGGCCAGTGATTCGGATCAAACACCAAATCAAATGTATCTTCAGTTAAAGACACAAAAAATGAAGCGAAGGTGTCAAATTTGGTTTTAAGCTTATGACATCTACTCAGATTCCTAGTGTCCATAAAATCAGACAAGTGAGAAATAAGAGAAGCCCTATCAATATCAGGAGAAAGTCTGGAGATGAAAATGTTCTTTAACAACGGCCTCCACTTCAAGTGAGTGACTGCACTTATCCTCGCATCAGGGGCACATCCAAACACAGTTCGCTTGTCTCTTTTTACTTTAGATGATGATTTTAAAACCGAGCTGAATAAATGCTAATGAGAGTTAACTGTTGATCGCTGAACATTCTGCTCGAATACCTGAATTCGAATGTTATTGATCTCGATCGACCCTGGATGTGCAGATCCCTCTCTTACCTTCGGAAATCTAGTTTTATTAGCAGTGTTCTCCTTCAATTCTGAGGCAGTTGACTCAAGGAGTTTGTCCACTCTCTCGTTTAATAATTTGTTACCCTGTAACAGTATTGCGACCGTCCCCGTAAACTCTTTCACCACTGAGATAAGATCTGTAATGGCCGACAACACGAGAGCGAGGTTAGAGAGCTCAGTGTTCCCTTGGGAGGCAAGCCGTGGATCGCTAATGCTGGACAAACTAGAATTAAGGGACAAGTCACCGGTATCTTGAGCAGGTCCTGTCTCAGTCAACAGCGGAGAGCGATTCTCCTTGCATTCAGCACAAATCCAGCTTGTCTTGAGTGCGTTTTTACCCACACCAAAGCAGGCCGCATGAAAAAAAACACTGACAGCGATCTGCACATTTAATCGCTTTCAGACATTTCTGACATATTCCTGACGATCCCTGAGTAGAATTTTTCTTCGACATGAGTGAAACCTACGGTTGACTCCCGAGCTACGATTCTATAGCCTGGTTCCACTTTCCGTTGTTGAGAGTTCCAGGTGCCCTATTCGTGGAAGCTACCTTTTGTGTTCCGCACAGTTCTTGGAGAGGGAGGATAAACAAAAGCAAGATCAGGAGACTGAGGTCAAGGTCATCAGCAAATTTGGTACACATATGAATTTCTGCGACCCAAACACCTATGTGTAACGTAAATAAATGAATTTTAAATACGGAGGTCACTTTTGGGGGGCAAATTAGAAAATTATAATTTTTTTTTTTGCAAACTGGACCGTGTGACATATCAAATGAAAGGGCTTGTTGTGAGGGTCTCAAATATATTTCTTATAATTTTAAAACAAATAGTTAAGAAAAAAGATAAAAATTGACCATTCCCCCCACCTTATCTCCGAAACTACTGAGCCTAAAATTTCGAAATTTCGAATATAGAAAATAGTTCTTTACTTATAGATTACAGGAATACCTATAAGCAGTTTATGGTCTTAAAATAACATGGTAAATCTCTCAATATTGTGCTAAAGGTCAGTATCTTTAGCTATTCCTGAAACTGAAACTGATACTGAAACTGTTTTGTTGAAAATAAAAATTAGAAATTAATAAATATAATGAACATTAAGAATAAAAGACAAATATAAAACAAATGAGTTGTTTTTCAATAATCATCTTATATATAAAATGCTAACTCCTGCTTCATGCACGTTTCCATAGTGCCGAGCAACAATCTAACCTTTATTGTTTCCAACAAACGAAAAAACATTGATTGTTAAATTCTGAATAAATACTGAAGTCTTAGCTTTTTACTCGCAAGCGGCGTTGACTACGTTTTT
>JAHWFO010040937.1:133229-146740 GCA_023313115.1 Rhysida immarginata
AGTCCTGTCACAGACGCTTATTCAAAAATAAAATTGAATTTACCGTTTGCTCTGTTGTGGCAACTGTCGTACGACGGGACTTCGAATAAGATCATAAGCAAGTAACATAGTAACATTATTTATCGGATACTCGAATCGGTACGCAAGCTTTGTCAGACGCGAATTGTGGCGATCCGTAATAACAACACGAACTAGGGAAGAAAACCAAACTCTGTTTTCAAATATATCTTTCTCCCCATTCTCATCTCAGATAATAAGATGAACGAGTGCGATGGCGTGTGCTAGCGGCAGAAACAGAATCCTGAGAGGACTGGTCGTTGTTACCTTATTACATAGACTGCACACCAGCACAATAAATGTTTAGGCTTTGAGCCGCTACTTCACCGTACTGAGAGTTCTCTGTATGGTTGCTTTGGTATGGCCATGTGTAGGCAATTTTTTTTTCCATGCCCGTGGTTATGTAATATACCAAGGGGCCGGCCTAAAACCAGGTGGCTAGACAACATGGAAAATCTGATTTCATGTCGCTTGGAGACATGCGTCTGACAGCGGAAGATGACGAGTGCTGGAGATCCTCCATAGGGCTCCTGTCCCCGCGACCCTAAACGATAAGCAGTTTTGAAAAATATTAGGAACATATTCTTTAGCCATTTTGACAATATTGCTTTTTTTAGCTATTTTTTTATTATTGACACTCAGGTCAATTACTGATCCTGTCACACGATATTTCTTAATTAAAATCGAATTTTCAGATTCGCCTACTGTGGCATGCGTCATACGACGGGCTTTAATATTAGTTTTTTATATAAAGTTAATATCGTAATATTTTTCTACAAACACAAAAACGCCACTAGAAGTATAGGCATCATTTTCGTCTTTTCTGTCGTAGTAAGGTTTATGTCTTGTGTTCAGTTATTGTATAATTATATATCGGATAGTGGTAGGTATGTTGAAGAAAATGTTGTGGAGGAGTTTAATTCCTTACTTAGAGTAGTTCATGGGTGTGAAAACCGAAGTGTTTATGATATGAAAATAGATAAATTAGGCCAGAGAGCTCTGCCTGTTGACCCGAATTCTAATTTTGTTCAGGCTTTATTTATAGATAGTCGATGGGGTGGGCATTGTGAATGCCTCCAATTCAAAGCATTTGGTGTTCAATTATTAACCGTATATAAATGATCAAAATGCCTTCCAAAAATTGCCATCGAATGCATTAAGAATGCTATCAGTGCACACGAAAAGATTATTATAGCAGGAGGCTTCAATATTAATTTTAAGGACAAATCAAAAAATGAAATATCAGAATACCTTCTATCACTCCGTCTTAGTCCACGTATTCAAGAATATACGACAAAACAGAATTCAGCAATAGACAATATATTCAGCAATTCCCTCTACAATCCCGTAACATACATACTTTTTTACTTACCACAAACAACATGGGTCAGATTTTAAAAAAAACAACATGATAGACAACATATTCATCGCACGGAACCCTCTCCACGCGAGTTCGACTCGCACTTGGCCATTTATTTTTTGGTAACATTCCAAAATCCTTTGGGGTGAAGTTGCAATTGGGCACCCGATGAACCACAATATGAAAGTTTATCCTGTTTCCAATTAGCTTTGAATTTGCTTCTAACCGCAGTAAACCTTTCATAGGCATCAGTTGATTTTGTGCGTTTGTAAATGTTATGTAACGTTTGTTTTGACCTCCAAAAAAGTTTAGTGTTATACGAGACCCACTCCGGGAAATATTTGGACGATTTCTGGAAATAGACGGAATCCCTTCTGTAATTGTTTGAAACATGCCACGCCTAGGAATGAATTTATCGACGGCCAAGCGAACTACATTACCGATACTTCTCCAAATATCGTTGACGTTGGTACTCGAGTAAACGTAATGCCAATAATAGTTATTCAAAAAATTAAAAAGGCCATTATAGTCACCTCTTTTAAGAAGAAAATTCGAGCCCGAAGGTTTCGAATCCATGGCGAGATAAGTGGAAACAGGATAAACTTACGGTGGAGGATGGTTAGTGTCCGGCTGGACCATATACACTTCAGCTTCATTAACCTTCGTCGCAATGTTCGCAAAAACTTTATCAAGATTATCCCCACGCGAATTTTCAATAAAGTTCGAGTTTATGAGGTTTACCTCACATGCCCAACACTCGGTAAGTATTTTGCGTCTCTTTGCATACGAATCCTTATCTGAATAATCTCTCAGGTCGGAATAATTTAAGTCCCCTAGAATAAAGGAATCCGCATCCTGAAAAATGATGAAATCCGATAACTCTTCTAGGAATTTCTCATAGTGTCGCGTAGGTGATTGAGGGAGGATATAGATATTTAAAATGCACAATTTACTGTTCTTATTGGTGCGTTCCAATTTGGCAACCACCACTCCAAAAACATCGATCTCCATGATGGAGGTACTGAACACACACTCCGTTGATTTAATCGAAATTAGAACCGCAATGATGACTCTTCCTCCCTGCCGTGGTCCACATCGGTCGTTCTTGAAAACTCAAAAGTTATCTCCAAGAACATATAATCTGTGATGGAATTATTTAACCAAGTTTCCGATAGACAGTACATATATTGGTTATTCTGGTTAACAAAATCGAATATGTGAGAGATCTTAGTTCTCAACCGGCGTACGTTCTGATAATAAATATTATTCATCATCATGAAATAATAATAATTATAATTTCAAGTTCAATTTTATTTGTTTTAAGTGTGAACGAAAACAGTTGAAAATAAACCTTTAACAACGAACACACTAAAAAAACAAATTAAAATAAAATAAAATAAAATAAAATAAAATAAAATAAAATAAGACAGAAAATGGATACAAGTAATCGTTAACGGAGGTAAACAAAACATAAGAAACTAAACAAAGACAAAGCATATAAGAGGTAATCAATTCATACTATTAAATAAAAAATCAGTTACAGTACATGTGAAATAGACAAAGAGCTAAAAATTGCTCGTGGATATATTATCAAAGTTTTTTAAAAGTTCATTATAAAAGGCATAATAGTTAAAGATGTCTACAAAATCACTCAGTTTGTTATACTTTAAGAATAATCTGGTAAATGGATTAATTGAATTGTGTTTCTGAACATAGCAAATATTTCTACATCGTGTTTGATATATGGAAGCATTTAAGTTAAAAGCAATGAGAAAACTTGGGGAATCAATGATATTATGAATAGCTTTGTACAGAAAATTTAGATCATTCCTAGTTAGGAGTTGAGATAAATGATAGCAACGAATTTCTTTAAGTATGCTGTCTATGCTAAAGTCCATATGATGTGTAAAAATAATTTTACAAAAGCGTAAAAACACACTGTGGGAGTTTTTAATATCAGTTTGTCAAATGATTCCACACACGGGAACAGAAAAGAAGACGTGGGATGACAAGAGTTTTAAATAAAACGGTAAAGCACTTGGGTCTTTTAAAAGAATGATTTAATCTGCTGATAAGTCCAAGCATGCGATATGCTTGGCTTGTTATAAGAGCAACATGATGATGAAAATATAGTTTATCATCAAAGATAACACCTAAATCACGGATCGTTCTCGTACGCTGCAAAACTTGTTTATTGATCCTGTAGTTATACCGGGTGTTCAATTTATCTGAAGACATTGAAATATCTCGAGAACCACACATCGGATCAAAAAAAGTGAGAAATGAAAAATGTTCGTCTCGAAGGGGGACATCTAATGATACCAAACTAGACCCCCCACCCCCACCCCCTGGCGGTGGGGGAGGGAGGAGTTAAAAAATTTAAATAGGAACCCCCATTTTTTATTGCAGATTCGGAATCTCCAGAAAAAAATTACCCTAATTTGACCTACGATTCGAGTCATTTCGGTCACAGATGGCGCTGTAATCGACAAAAGTCAAAATGGGTAAAAAATTGATGAAAAATGGCGATATCTCAAGAAATAGGTATCAGATCAGCAAAATAAAATTAAATGTTTTTGATATTCTTACAAATGCTACTTAATGACACCATAGTTGTCCACCCTATTTTTTGGGATATCGCCATTTTTCAACGATTTTTTACCCATTTTGATTTTTGTCGATTACAGGGCCATCTGTGACCGAAATGATATGATTCGTAGGTCAAATTGGGGCAATTTTTTCTGGAGAAAAACCCACAACTTCCTATTCATTGGATTCATCAAAATTGACATATCTGCTTCGGTTCAAAAAATAAAAGGGGGGTTCAGACTTTTGTATTCATCCTGTATAACTAGTGGAAAATGCACCTTTGCAGACATCACAATAGCGGCAGCCGAACAGGTAACGTCGTGGCGTACGAACCGTAAGATCTCAAGTTCAAATCCACGTGTGTTACGCTTAGTTTTTTTTTCCTTTTAATGTTTTGTAACTGTGCTATCGTCCACTTTTTAATATATTTTTCTGTTATAATATACTGTCATAATGAAAAAATATTTTTAACAAGTAAGAGGAATAAGGAACACATTTTCAACTGATTATGATAATAATATCTGTTATAAAAGTGTAATTAAGTCATAAACATATATCGGTTTTGAAGAAGAAACAAATTTTTCAAAGTTTAACTTTTCATTTCTTCTTAGGTTCAGGTTTTGATGTCTTTGCTTCTTGCCCATATTGGGCGCTATAATAAAATAACATAAATGAATCGTTTTAACAAATAATTTCGAAGTTGTAGATTATTTACAGTTAGGCTTGTCGATTACAACGTGTTAGATGGTATTCTTCAAAAGCAGCGTTATAAAAATTAAAACGAAAAAAAAAAGTCAACGCGTGACTCGAACCCACGATCTCGTAATTCGTACGCTCGAACGTTAACTACTTGGCTGCTTGCCGTTGTGATAATACATACAGTTGTCGAGATGTAGTTTACACTAGTAATATAAGACAGACTTTAAAAGGGATTTTCTCGAAAATAGGGCCAAGTTGGGGGCTACGCAGTTCGTTTTACGAAAAGGGCATATCAGACTACCATCCTACCAAAGGGCATCAGAAAACTCGATTGTTCGTTGGGGCCCTCTCCTTGTGAGAAAGTTAAAATAGTGTGTACGATCTCCGCTCCAACGATGTTTGAAATCTCTTCTGGTGTTGGAGAATCTATTGTAATCATCAGAAGATTTAGTGGCCCTGTATCTCTTGTGTAGAGCAATCTTCAATTTCCAAAGCTGTACGGTATAGTCAGATACCCATATCAGGAACGATTTTTTTATTACTAGAATAGGAAGCAGAATCGCTCTTTAAATTTTAGACATCAATTGAAGGAATGAAAAGTGAAATAGCTGTTCGAACAATGTCTATAATACTTTGCCAAATAAGATTAACATCCGAGCCGAACATGATGTCTTTCCATTAAAACTCGTTCAAGTATCGAAAAAGCCCTAAATAGTCCCCTTTATTAAGAAGTAAAGGCGAGTTCCGAACTCTTCGGTTATGCGCAAGTGCGAAGTTTAACGTAGCCAATAGTGGTAGATGAAATACGTCAGGAGGGACCAATACGTCAAAATTTACAAAACTTTTATCCAAAGACAGACGCCTAAAGCCCACTGCACACGATGCTTTTTTTCTTGCTCGATCACCTGCAGGCATGCTGGCTGCAGGCTGGGTTGCAGGCTCGGCTGCTGTGAGTCATGCTGGCTGCGCTTCACAAAGGGCAGACCATTATTAATGAGGTTAAAATTGGAAAAGTTCACCTCATTAAGCCACAAGTGGTGGAGGCTGTTCTTTATTTGGCTTAGTAGTGTGTATCTGCATCCTTAGAATCAGAAAAGCTAAAATCGCCAAGGATCATGTAGTCCATATTATGAAGAGTAATGAAGCATGAGAACTTCTCAAGGAACGAGTCGAAATCAGCCGAACACAGAGTTGGTGGGATGTAGACGTTGGTAAGACATAATTTACTTATCCTGTTCCTTGCGACCCTCTCACTGATAATAACGCCAATAACGTCTGTACTGGAAATTGCAAAAAGCGTTCTTCGGTTCTAATCGTATTGGGAATGGCGATTAGGACGCCTCCGCCCCCTCTTGTTCATAGTGCAATCACATCTATACACTTTAAATTGATCGCCAACAAGCATATAATCTGTAAGAGAGCTATTAAGCCAGGTTTCAGTTAGGCAATAAATGTATTGGTTATTTTCAGTGACAAAATTGAACATGTGAGAAAATTTTGTCCTGAGCCCTCCCACATTTTAGTAAAATATTCTATTTACAACTTTTTGCAATTGGTAAAATGTAGTTTGCAATTGGTAAAATGTAATTTGCAATTGGTAAAATGTAGTTTGCAATTGGTAAAATGTAATTTGCTATCAGTGTTTAGAATTATTTACAAACTGGTTGTAATTCATACATCTTATGTTTTCACAATGTGCGTCCGTCTGTCCGTCCGTTCGTCTGTCTGTCTGTTGGTGCTCTTGCTTTCGAACGCTTCCGAATTTTCGACTTCCGTTTTCGCCATTCGACAACTAAGGGAAATCGGAAGACTGAGTTCGTTGGGTGCTCTGATGTAGCCATTTGACGCTCTTTAAAATTTTCAAAGATAAGATATGGCATGTAATATATCAAACAATTTGGGAATGATGTGTCATGGATGAATATAACGTAAAAAAATGATAATCGAAATCGGTTGAAAATAACCTGATTTAGTGGAACCATTATGGCTCATTGGAACTGTCAATGCTAAAATATGGCATGTAATATATCAAACGACTTGCAATGATGTCCCATGAATGAATTTATCCTAGAATTAATGGATAAACTGGTTCAATGATTATCCACGTAGCTTTGAACCAATTTCGACTATCATTTTTTTACATTATATTCATTCATGACACATCATTCCAAGTCGTTTGATACATTACATGCCATATGTTATGTTTGAAATTTTTTGAGGGTGTCATATGGGTACTAATAGAGCAGGTGCCATTATATCAATTACAACCATTTTGTAAATAATTCAAAACACTGATAACATAAAACACTTTTCGGTACCTAATAATTGTCACTAGAGGGTAAGGGAGAGTAGGGGTAACAGGAACACTTTTTTCATTTTATGATGTAAATTATTTTGTTTCTTTGATTTAAATTTTATGAATTTTTGTCTATTTATTTTCTAATTTGAAAACTGCATTTTCAATTTTGAAAACCACATTTTTTATTTTGAAAATTACATTTTTTCAATTGAAAATATTATTTTTTCATTTGAAAAGATTATTTTTTCAATTGAAACTACATTTTTCCAATTGCAAAAAGCTGTATAATGGCTTGGTCTATCGTCCTCCTCCGACAGGGAACAAAAAATTTGCGATGCGTGAACTTTGCCGAGAAATGGAGATAGCAAAATACCGGCCGGCCATAAAGATGGTTCGAATAGCATTCCTAAGTCTTAACTATTAATCGATAATACAAATGAAGCATAAGACGGATGTTTAGCCTTCATTTGGATAAAATTACGTTATTTAACTGTTGGTACAGATGCAGAAATAAACTTCTCAAGATCTTCGCAGGTCACAGTTGGCTGCAGCCGGGAAATGAATAATTTTTTCTCATGTATTTTAGCACTGCAGAACTTTAATGCTCCTCGACAAGTATCATTAGTGCCTACACAGAACGGTTTAGGGTCAAGATTCTTATCTAAATAAGTATTATTAACACTGCCAAAATCAGCTTGCCTGTGCTCTGCTGACACCATTCCTGCTATGTCTCTTCGGTGAGACAAAACCTTGCGCGATGGAGTACCATTGCTGCTCTATTCACATTGACAGCAGTAGCAGGATGAGAAGGAGAAGTACCGTAGAGATTGAGAAGAGACAACACCTTGTCAAGCTCCGCGTTAATCGTTCTATTCTCCTGTTGGATTTTCTTGGCATCGTTAATAAAGTCATTAACAACTGTAACCAAGTCTCTTATGGCAGTTAACGTTTTATTAAAATTATCTGCCTTAACTTCTTTCAAATCGTGGCGGGAGGATTTAAAACTTAAGTCCGATTCGAGTTCATCTAAACCATCATTTAAAACAGCTTCTGGACACCCTTTTTCAGCGCAGCGCCATTTTGCCTTAATGGCTTGGACCTCTTATTTTGCAACATTCACGCACTTAGCATGACAGATTAGTTTACATGATATGTACGGTTGCCGCCAGTAAATTGCTGAATCACATGAAGGGCACGGCCACAGATTAAGAAATACATGTATTTTTTAATCTGTGGCACAGCCCTATCATTCCTTTTTTTTTAATCATCGATGAGCAGAGAGATGTTAACACACCTCCGTCGCTGAGCGCCGCCTGGTGACAACAATAATAATAAACCATTAAGGAATGGCTTTACCAAGTACCGAAAGGTTAAACTAAACTATTCGCGGAACCATATTTTAAAAGAACCTATGTTAATATTGTAAGTTTTTAATGGACCATAATGATCCATTAACCACGTATTTTTGAACTAATTTGAATTATAAATTATTTTACGTTATATTTATTCATGAAACATCATTGCAAGTTGTTTGATATATGATATGCCATATTTTAGCATTGAAAGATCCAGTGAACCATAATGGTTCTGCAAAACCAGGTTTCTTGGAGCCAATTACGACTATCATCAATTTTACATTATATTCATTCATGACACATCATTCCAAGTCGTTTAATATATTACATGCCATATTTCAGCATTGAAAGTTCCAATGAACCATTTTAGTTCCATTAAACCAGGTGTCTTAAAACCAATCTCGACACTCATTAATTTTACGTTATATTCATTCATGACACTTCATTCCAAGTCCTTTGATATATTACATGCCATATTTTAGCAATGAAAATTTTTAAGGGTGTCATAAGGGTACTATTAGATTACGTGTCATTGTTTCGATTTCAACCATTTTCAAAATGGTTCATTCCCGGAACCATATTTATTAATTAGCGAAAATAGTAATTTATATCAGCTTCTATCTCGTCATTAAGATTTGTTTGATATATCTATATACAGGGTGGCCCAGATTAATATATACAATTTTTAACAAGGCCTTATGCCTTATGTATTTTAATACCTGCATGTAACTATGGTGGAATACATTGTCAAAGGATCGAAGAAGAGAGTCACACTCTATTTTCCATGGAGTGGTCCACCATGCGGCCCTGCATGGCGATGCAAGCTTCCAGTCGCAACTTCAGGTTGTCACAGGCCTTCTTGCACATGTCTAGGGGAATTTTGCGAAATTCCTTCTTTATTGCTTCCCAAAGCTCTGGAATGTTATGCATCTTATGGCGGTATACCTTGTCTTTGAGATATCCCCATAACCAAAAACTGAGTGGGGTCAAATCAGGTGATCTGGGGGGCCACTCAACTAGACCGCGTCTGCCGATCCTCCGACCTGGGAATGTTTGTTCCAAACTTTTGACTCCAATTCAATGTGTGGATTGGTTTGCACGCCAATACACGCAGTTGTGGCGATTCACATATCCTGTGACGTGAAATTTTGCCTCATCGCTCCATTCCACATGACGGGCTAACTCAGGATCGTCCTCCAGCATGGCAAGCCAAGTTTCGGCAAACTCCAATCGCCTGTCGGGATCATCTTCGAGCAAGTGATTTGTTAAGTGAGGATGATATGGCCTCAGTTTCATATCCTTCAAGATTCTATGAATTCTCGTACGAGAAATGTCTAACCGAGCAGATAGCCACCTTTGCGACTTGTCCTTTTCTTGAGAACTGGCCAACTCATTTTGCAGGTGCACTTTGTTGGTGTCAGTAACAACGGTCTTGGGTCTACCGAGTTTAAGCTCTTCAACTGCCAGTTTCATCAAACTTCTTGTTTACGTTCTTGATCGTTATCAACGAAGGTCCGGGTGTCCCAAACTTAGCTGCCATACGACGTTTCACTTCTGAGTAATTGTTGGTCGCTGAGTACAAACCTCACACAATCTACCATCTCTTCCAGACTCAATCGCTGCGCCGCCATCTTGATATAGACGATCCTCATAATTCGCGCCATTTTCGCATCCCCTTGCTCACATAACACGCGCAATTTGAATTGCGTCAGTCGCGCGTGATGCGCACACGGCGCTTTCAAATATTGTATATATTAATCTGAGCCACCCTGTATATATATTATTATAAATCAGAGTCCATTGGAACGTTTTTCCTTTCATAACTCAGAAAATACTCAAGAAATCTTCACGAAATTTTCCATGTACGTAGTTAGTATGACTGTGGTTTCAGTAGGGTACTTTTTATACCGCGTTTATATCAATTTTTTAAGTTATTCTTATTTTTTGAAAAGTGGAATTGTTTTCAAAAGATGTCACTAGATGGCAATACTATCTTATAGAAAAGTTGAATAGACTTTTTGTTTTTAAATTATGTCACTAGATGGCGAGGCCAGATGGCGCACTTACCTTGTACGAGCATTAAATTACATTGTTAAGTTTGAGAAGTAGCCAAATTCATGCAATAAAGGGAACTGAAATCGCTTCTCCCATAAATACAGCAATCCAAATGTTGACTACAACAATAGACTTTGCGCATGTGCACAGACTAGGGGATTAAAAGACTGTGCTAAAATTTAGTTATATACTATTGTAACCTTAATTTGATATATTAATATTATTAAGTAGCGGAAGAATGGAGCTACTTATTGTTTTCACAATGTCCGTCTGTCCGTCCATCCCCTTCATAATTTCCGCATTTTTTAAGGTAGAAGGTTGAAATTCGGAATTTAGTTTACTATGGGCATGTACACCTTCACTATTTAGTTTGGTTTTGATTGGCCCACTCGGGTCGGAGTTTTTCGGGACGGAAAATAGAGGGGACCAAAAAGTCTACCCGTATTTATGCATATAAAAGAGTGAAATTCGGTATGCAGATTCCCCTAAGCACGATCAACATTACTGTAAAGTTTGGGGCAAGTTGTCTCAATTGGGTTGGAGTTGTGGGGGTGGTAGTAACCTGGTCTTTAGAACTATGACAACATATGGCATGTCATATATCATTCGATCGAAAATGATGAGAAACGAAAGAAGATAGAGCTCATTTTCATTTTCTAAATACTACGTTCGAGAAAAATCAATTTTTCGATTAAAAAATGGGAAGGGGGGGGGGGGGCAAATTGCGGATAAAAGGGTAAAAAGAGACGACCTCAGCACTTCCGCTACTTTCCTATACCTTTCTCGGGAGGCTTAATTTCTTGTTTTATTAACTAATTTCTTTTATAGAAGCAAAATTACTATATAATGATTAAAGAGACCATATCTTAAATTTCAGCATCAATAATGCAAAATTTCATCATAAAACCAATGACGTATATTAAAGATAGATCCGGAAACCTGCCAGCATACTTGAAGCAACACCTCCTAAAGAGAAAGCCTGTGCACAGAAACGTCATACATTGTTGCATCATCTAAGTAGGGCATTGTTATTCGTATTTCTACCAATAATATGCCCTGAATATGCACTGTTATGATGATGTAACAATGTATGACGGTTTCCGTGAGGAGGCTTTCTCTTTAGGAGGTGTTGCTTGAAGTGGGAAGGTCCGAAAATGAGTAAAACACATGGCTAAACCGAAAATTAGTAAAACACATGAGGGTACCTGATTAATTATTCTTTCACATTCCGATCATGGAATGATAAGTTTATCTCTTTGTTAACTTTGTATTTGAAGTAGTTTATAATATTTTATAAACAATTATTCAATCATGGTTTTAATTTCAATTTCGTTTCGATCATCTTTCAATACGTATTTCGATTTATGGTTGTGGAAAGTGATTCCCGGTCCTTTTTTGTGTCTATTTGTATGGTTGTACGAGGAAACTTTGAAGAATGGTTTTGAATTAATCATTCCTCGGGCCCAAAATCGTCAAAAACAAAGAAACCACACAGCTAACAACACCACGACTCACTCCTGCCCAGAAGCGCCATGGCTTCAATTGGCTTCACTTTGGTGGCGATGTTAACAATAGGATTCGGAATCTACCTTTAATATACGTCATTGGAACAAACAGCCCGATCAACGCCCGACGGGCATATCAGCTAGACTTTTGTTTTCAAAGGATAACACTAGTTGGCGATGCCAGACGAAGAATATTTCATTTTATTCAATTTTTCCAGACTTTCAAGGTCGCAGGTATATATTTTCAGAAAGTTTGCTTCTCTCACGGTCAGTTATACGTTGCTTACTCCCACGTGTCCAGCTGTCGAAATCTACATTTTTTGCGCCAAAGGGGAAGACATACAATGTTGTTTAAGAAATGGACTTGAATGCACAACTACTTTACAATCCATGCCCAGCTTGCCTGTGTAGCTGATTCATGTATCTTATCACTTTTTTTTCATTATTTACTTTTGTACATATAATTTAATTTTTTTTTGTTCCCAGTTCATTGTTCATAAATAATTATTTTTGGTTTAAAATGATTATGAAAGGTTTGGAGAAGGCTTTCTAGACTGTTTCTCATTTTCTTGCATTTCGTTCATACTTTGTTAATCATAGTTCAATTTTTTACATAACAAACACTCGTTAAAAATATTATCAAACACATCTTTTCCACCCGGGCGAAGCCGGATAATATTGCTAGTTACTTTATATTTCTTTCCATTGAAAATTGCTAAGTGGGGTCGTGAAGGTACCATTAGTGCACGTGCTATTAAACCGATTTAGATAATATTTGTGAATATTCTTGCCATGTACCATATTCATCGACTGATGATCATAGTAATGAATATCCGTTTCTAACCTCGTCATTACGATTTGTTTGATATTTTATCCACTATATCTTCCCATTGAAAATTGCTAGGCTGGAAAATATAGGTACCATTTCAGCACTTCCCAATGAACCGATTTAGATAATATTTGTGATTGATTCGTACCATGAACCACATTCATCGACTGACGAAAACAGATTTTGAAAATCTTTTATAGCCTCGGAGAAGTTAGAGTTAAAGAGAGACGGACAGACAGACAGACTCGTTTCCCCACACTGATAGCATTAAGCACCTTTCGGTACTTAATAATAATAATAATAATAATAATAATAATAATAATAATAAACCATTAATGAATGACATGACCAAGTACCGATCTGGAAATGTTGAATAAAATTGACAAAACCAAAGTCTGGAAAATTTGAATAAAATGAAACATTCTTCGTCTGGCATCGCCATCTAGTGATATCATTTGAAAACAAAAGTCTAGCTGATATGCCCGTTGGGCGTTGATCGGGCTGTTTGTTCCAATGATGTATAATAATGGTAGAGTCCGAATCCTATGAATGACATAATCAAGTACCATTTTTAAACAGCCCTATGTTAACATTGTAAGTTTCTAATGGACCATAAAGATACCATTACACCATGTACCTTTGAACTAATTTCGACTATCATTAATTTTACTTTATATTCATTCATGACACATCATTCCAAATTGTTTGATATATTACATGTCATATTTTAGCACTGAAAGTTCCAATGAACCATAATGGTTCT
>JAHWFO010040937.1:147601-181348 GCA_023313115.1 Rhysida immarginata
AGCTGGTTGAGATACTCACGGCTGCTGTGAAGCTATCATGACCAGTCAAAGTATATTAGTTTCTCCTTCCAAATTAAGGTGTGTGCAGGCTCATCATAGATGGATATAGATGCTAACAGATGGATATTAGTATCGAGTTTGGAGTAGATGGTTTATTGAGGGGGGGGGGGTGTCAGGTGTCGCTTTGACCTGGCCAACCTAGACCAGGTAGAGCATGGCACACTGAGCACCTCACTCCACTCATTACGGAGAAATAAGCAACATCTACATATAGTGGAGTCATTATTGGAGATTTGAATCTCAAAATTCTCCCGGGCATCGTGAATCAAGAGAGAAAGCCATTGCGAGGGATCATCGTGCTCAAGTGCCTACCATTGCGAAAAGAAGACAACGGCGCATCCTGAATCCTCTGACGAACTTAGTAGGGATAGTCTGAGCCAAACCAGTGGACTCACTCACTAATCGATCCGGATCATTCCCTGGTGTGTTTTTTGTTCTTCAAGGTGATGTATGATTAATGAAATATAATGTCCAGTTGATATAAAAAGTGATATGTGCCCAAAAATGGAATATCTGTGATTACAAATTTTTACAGACGTTTTGACACTACGTAATTATAAGTAAAGTGAAACGCATTGAATAATAAATGATTAATAAGATTCATACGTAGTCATGATTAATGTGTGATCAAAAACAATTTAAGTGAGCTTTATTAGAATGAGCCTTAAAGGATTCGTTTATTCTCAGAGTAGTTGAAAGAGCCAGAGCAAGTGTTGATATACATTTTCTCATTTATTGAATATTGCATGTTATCTTAGATTTAAGTAACTGGGGATTTTAGGATTAACTTCCTTCATTTTATCCTTTCTTTCCGTAGGTTAAGTGTTGAATTTTATTTTGTATCTCTTTGGTGTTTATTTATCTTTGAATAAAAATATATTTACTTGATTCTCAAATTCGCCAAACATATTTGAATACAAAAAACATAACCTGCCCTCTTTTTTTAAAGAACCCAACCTATGCTGATGATTGTTATTGTGCTTAGTGGGGTCAAAGGATTACATTGGCACCGAACGTGTAAGGCAGTGTAATCAACGACATTGGTTACATTATCCATTCATGGAACATCATTCCAAGGCGTATGATCTATTACATGCCATATCTTAGCATTGAAAGTTCTGATGAACAATAATGGTTCCACTAAACCAGGTTCCTTGAAACCAATTTGGACTATAGTTAATTTTACGTTATATTCATTCATGACACCTCATTCCAATTCGTTTGATATATTTCATTGCGTATTTTACCATTGAAAGTTCCAATGAACCGTAATGGTTCCTCTATACCAGGTTCCTTAAAACCAATTTGGACTATCATTAATTTTATGTTATATTCATTCATGACACCTCATTCCAAGTCGTTTGATATATTACATGCCATATTTTAGCTTGGAAAGTTCCATCGTGGTTACACTAAAGCAGGTTCCTGGAAACAAATTTGGACTTATCATTAATATTACATTATATTCATTCATGATACATCATCCCAATTTGTTTGATATATTACATGCCATATCTTATGATTGAAAATGTTTTAGGGTGTCATAAGGGTACTGTTGGAAATAATCAACCACAATGTTAGTATTGTAGAATTAATTACTGTCGTACGGGGGAGCCAGCACATAGATGAGGAATGCTGGAAGAATCTCTCTCTAACTAAAGTAATGTAAGGAATGTATGTTTTCTGCTTAAAGACGTATGCTCTACAATGGTTATGGGCCAGTATAAATCAAACTGAAATAAATATGAAGCAAGCGAGAACGCCAGCGATAAACAACTATAAAGCAGAAGCAAGAAAGTAACAAATTTTTTGCGTGAATAAAGCTAAACAAAGGAACAAGAAGAAGGGAAGCGGCCATTAATGACCTTCACGAATCAACAGAAAACGTGCTCACAAGAAAACGATAAAAAACGGCCATCAGAACTTAAAAACCCATCAAGATAAGTACTTTATATTTATTAAGAATTGATAAAACTACAAGATTGCGACATACATTAAATAAGAAATCGTTGGATTATCAATCGTTGATAAAGAAAAATGGCCAGTTACCAATGCTCATATAGAAAAATTAAATGCAACCAACTATTGTCATTGGATATATAATATTAAGATGTTGTTGATTGAAAGTGAACTGTGGAAATACGCGGACGGTACAGCAGTAATAAAGTCCGACGCAACAGCTATCGAACAAACTACATATCAAGCAAAGATGAGAAGGCTCTGGCGACTATTGCATTAAGCGTAACTTCAGAACCACAGCCTACTATATAGGTAACAGCCTGTTCAATCAACACGATTTCCATTGAAATCTTAAGACCGCCTTAGTTCAATGACTTCTCACGTGAGGGCGCTTTTAGTAAGGGAAAACCTTTGTAACAACTGTGTTTACTTATGCACAGAGCTACAACTAATCAAGTCTTTTTAAGTGTCAAAATGAAACAATATTCCTAGAATATTAATTAATATGCACCATTAACAAGCCAAAGAATGTTACTTTTCAAATGCGACATGTTATAAAAAAAATTTTTTTAACAATTATATAAGATTAAGTAATAAATAATGTTAATATATAATTTTAATGTTAACAATATATAATATATATAAGATTAATATATTAATATATAAGATTAAATATATATATAAGATTACAAATATATGTAAATATGCAGCCTGTTTGTAGGCTAACCAGTAGAAAACATTAGAATGGCAGCATTGGTAAGGCTTTTTCTATGCTAAAAAGGCTTTCTTCACCCTACTTAAAGGCGCCCTCCTTCTTTACTGCAGTGAAACTTGGAAACTGTCGATTGAACAGGCTGTTATCTATATAGTAGGCTGTATCAGAACAACAAGTACACATAGTAGATTCTAAGACAGTTCGAGAAGCCTGGTTGACCATTGCTAAAATATTTGAACCAAAATCAAGATCAAGAATACTTCAATTAAAGAGACAGTTAGGGTCAATTCGCCTAGAACCAGATGAAACATTGCCTTCATTTTTAAACAGATTAAAGATCTGCAGTGATCAGCTTATTGAAGTAGGTGTCAACATTCCTGATGATGAACTGGCATACTCTATGTTAAATGGATTACCTAGTAGCTACGAAGGACTAGTTATGTCTCTAGCTAACCTCGATGATGAAAAATTCAAGTCTGGTGAAACCAAACAAGCGCTTCTTATTGAATATGAACGAAGAAACATGCAGAATCAAGAGAAACAAGAAAATGAGGTAAAGAATTCTTATTTCGTTAAAAACCAATGGAAACAAAGAGATATTCAAGAAAAGGGAGAAATAAATGATGAAAAGAAGACCCAAAGTCGCAGAAGCAAAATCACATGTAGTAACTGTGGAAAGAAGGGACACTTATTTAAAGACTGTTGGTTTAAAAAGACAAACAAAGAAGGAGAGAAAAGAAGATCAGAAGCATTTTTTGTGGTTATCACAGAACGGGATTCAGACGACGTTAATGGATGGATCTTGGATAGTGGATCAACTAATCATGTATGTCAGAAGAAAGAATTATTTAGAAACCTGCGTAACAGTCACAAAGAACAAATAAAGACGGCAGGTTGACTACTGTATGCTGATGGAATTGGAGAAATAGAGATGAGAATGAAAATAGGACATAGAATACAAAATTTTACTTTGAATAATGTGCTGTACGTACCAAAGGTAAAAAGAAACCTGATTCTTATCTCACAAATAGAAGAAAAAAGGAAGAATGTTCATTTTGCGAATGGAGCCGCAATAGTCAGGAATAAATACAAAAAGGTTGTGGCAATATCTTACAGAAAGAATGGACTCTATATAATTAATGGAAGACCAATCAAGCAACGAAACTGTCAGACAGTAGCATCATGTGAAGTGGATAATAACCAAATATGGCATAAACTATTTTGTCATGTAAATATGAAAACGATAGAAGAAAGGAAAAATAACAAGGCAGCAATTGGTTTAGATGAAGTTAAGATGGATAAACAAAAGTGTCAAAGTTTTCAATTAGCAAAGTCAACTAAAACACCCTCTTCATCAATAAACAAGAGACGAATCATCAAGGATATTGGAGTTAGTGCTTCCAGATCTTTGTGTACCTTTTCTAGGTCAAATCTATTGGAGGTTCAGAATATTTTTTGACATTAACAGATGACTACTCAAGAAGAACAATAGTATATTGTCTGAAAGAAAGAACGAAGTACCCAAGTACCTTGAATTGTTTATCAAGAGATCAAAGTGTTCTATAGGTCAAAGAATTAATAGGAAAAGAACAGACAATGGATTGGAATACTATAATAAAGAATTACAAGAACTGTTCACTCCACAAGGAATAAAACATGAGCGAACGAATGTATATTCACCAAATATGACTGGAATTTCTTAAAGAATGAATCGAACCCTTATGGATTTAATTAGATCTACCCTGGAAGCAGCAAGATTACCCCCTAAATTTTGAGCTGAAGCAATAGTAACCGCATCTTTTATCAAAAATAGAGTGACTGTAACGTAACTATCAGTGGGGAAAAGTATGAGACTCGAAAATATTTCTAATGAAAAAGCACAAATAATCAGTAGACTTGCGTACTAAAGGTTTAAAAACACTGCCTAGATCTAAAAGGATAATATTAAATTTTAAACAGAACTTCCAGTTTAAATTAACGGCAGTAGTATATTAATAACTACAACAATTGAAATTCGACACAAACCCTGGCGTGAAATTAGCCAGTCAGAAAATTAAGGTTAATTGGAAAATTAAAGTTAATTGTAATTAACATACAAATCATGGACTTATTATTTTAGCTTGTCCTAGATTCCAATTCAGAGTGAAATTCCATTTTTAATATAAGTTAACAACGCATAATTCATTCAAGTAAACGGCTGCTCAGCAACCGTCCTGGGGTGCGTTGTTCGACATTGAGGGAAAGCGCGCTTGTGAGTCGCGCTTTCGCTCGCCCGAACGCGACGTCAATCCGAGCGCGCTTCTCCTTGGAGTCGAACAACTGACTTTTAAGCCACCGCTTGTACGAGTTGGAGGGGGAGGCGAACCGAAAGCGCTTAGCGATTGTGTCATTGCACGGCTCATCGAGACTTATCGAGTAGTAGGGAGACTGAGTGTGCAGAGAAACGTCGAAACCACGTGGTTTTTATTTGTATTTGTTCTTTTTCCACGTACTTCTCCCTATGGAAACTTCCACGCGGGAAATTGAACCCAATGGAGAGAAACAGCGGCAGCGTACTCAACTGCCAACGGACGGGCAAAAATAAAAAGAATGTCAAAATAAAAGGAACATAATGTTTAGTATTTTATTTTTTAATTGTTCATTGTCCGCTTTCTTAGTAATTCGTAATAAGCATGATTATTAACGATAATAATATTGCATTGATCAATTTATGAATTTTATTAATTTTATGAATTTTTAATGAATAATAAACATATTTCGTTGTTATTAAAATGCATTTTAAAATTATGCTATATCAGTCAAGGGTCCTTTTTTATTTTTTTCATATACATATCAACAACTGTTTTAATTTTGAAAAAATGAATGTTGTGGTCTAAGAGTGGATTAATGTATCAAGGATAACAGAGATAACTTGTTTAAATATTAATAAGCATTTAATACTTTAAAATATATTGCTTTGGAAAAGAAATATATATACGAGGTCTGTTCAAAAAATACGTAGACTGTTTGAATTGCGCGGGCCCTGTTGGTCCCAATCAAAATCGCTTGGTGTCGCCATCTTCTGACAGATCCGCTGATTACAAGAGAGTTTTTTGATTGCAAATAACAGTATTGGTTGATTAGCTACGCGGTTGTTTGTGAAGTGTGTTTTTTTTCGTTTGGCGGATTTTTAGAATGAGTGACTTGAACGAGCAAAGAGTTGCTGTGAAATTTTGTGTTAAACTCGGAAAAACTGCCACTGGACGAGTGGAAAAGGCCAGAAATGTGGACGAGAGGTGACTGGTTGTTTCATTACGACAACACTCCAGCCCATTCAGCCCTCAGAACTCGAGAGTTTTTGGCCAAACACTCGATCACTGTTCTTCCTCACCCACCCTACTCACCTGACCTCGCTCCTTGTGACTTCTTCTTGTCTCCCAAACTCAAAAGACCTTTGAAAGGAAGGAGATTCGAGACGATTCCCGACATAAAGGCAAATGCGACGAAGGCGCTGAAGGACATCATAAAAGAAGCGTTCCAGGACTGTTTCCAAAAGTGGAAACACCGTTGGGATAAGTGTGTGCGTCGGGGAGGAGAGTACTTTGAAGGGGACCCAGATGTGTAACTTCTGAATAAAGTATATTTTGTTTTATGACGTCAGTCTACGTATTTTTTTGAACATACCTCGTACATTAACATTCGTTAACATCAGCCTTTTTCTTTGCTTCACTTAGCAACGACAACAATAGGAACATATCAAATTACAAACAATTGTTGACATGACGTAACTCTAACTCACTTAAAATAAACAATGCAATAACCTTCTCAATTACAATCAAACGACTATCCACAAATGCCTCCTTTCGTTTAATTGTAATCGCAACATATAATCTAATCATAATCAGTCAGGTTCACATAACATCAAGGTTGATAAATGTTTCTTCATGATATTACCACTCAAATCCTTTGTTAAGATATCCGCTTCCAGTTCTTCTGAACTTCGATGAATAATATTATTTTTTCTCCTTTTTCCACTTCATCTTTCACGAAGTGATATCTCCTGTTAATATGCTTGTTGCGCCTTGTGATTTTTAAATTTCTGACCCAGTCAATTACAGATTGACTATCCGTGTAGATAATAATTGGCCTTTTTACTTGATCCATACAGTCAAGTTCTTCCAATAATTGTATAAACCATTTAAATTCGTATATGGCGTCACAAAGACTCATTAGTTCCGCCTCCATAGTTGACATTGCGACGAGCTTTTGTTTATTGGCTTTCCAACACACAAGATTATTCCCAATTTTTACTAAATGTCCTCCAAATGACTTAGCGTCCTTCGTTGTGTTCCAGCTTGCATCTGTGTGCACATTTAAATTCCCGTTGTCTTTGTGAATCTTCAAAGTCAAATTCCTCGTTCATTTAAGATAACGTAGTACCCTCTTTAATGCGTTCTGATGAATTTGTCGCGGATCTCTGGAATATTGAGCTAGCTGACTCACTGTGTAGGCGAGATCAGGTCGGGAACATGTGACAAGATATCCCACACTGCCTAGCATCTCTTGATAAATTGTCGCATCCACTTTGGTGGAACCTTCATAATCATCTAGTTTCTGTCCTACAATCCCAGGGGTTTTGACTGGATTGCACTTTTCCATTTTATACTTTTTCAGTATTTCATCAATATATTCTCCTTGACTAAGTTGGTAACTCGTTTCAGTCGATTTTAATTCGATTCCAAGAAATTTTACTTGATCATCAAGCAGTTTCAGTTGTATATCTTTACTCAGTTCTTGTAAGAGGATTTCGACCACTTCTTTGTTTTCACCTATGATGATGCAGTCATCTACATAAATGCCGATTGCGATGAACTTATTATTGTAGTAACCTTGAAATATGCACGGATCTGTTTTGGTGGCGTTCAGTCCTGCTGCTACTAATAATTCTGAAAACTTTCGATACCAGCAGCGACCAGCTTCAGGTAAACCATAAATGCTACCTGTTACCTTGAGAACTTTATTCTTTCCAATTTCTAAATGTTCAGGTGGTTCCATAAATACCTCACGATCGAGTGTTGCGTTCAAATACGCAGTTTCAACATCAATAAACTGCACGCAATAATTTTTCGTTGCAGCAATTGTCAATAGTGTACGGTAAGATTCTGCTCGTATCACAGGACTATAGGATTCACGATAATCTACACCAATTCGTTGCTTCGAACCATCTGCTACTAAACGGGCCTTGTATTTCTTCTCATCATTGTTGTGTTTAATAGTGAAAATTCATTTACTACGGATAAGTTTCATGTTTTTCTCTCGATCTACGATGCTCCAAACATTATGATCCTTCAAGACTGGAGTTCTCTTTCCATAGCCTCCTTCCATTTTAAGACATTTTCTGATGCTAAAACATCTCCATAAGTTTTCGGAATAGATTCCTGTACCGTATTCACAATATCTCTGTTGATCGTATCTTCTTTATTTCTCATTGACCTTCTAACAACTGTCTTTCAATATCCGCATTTTCTTCTCCTCTTCGTCTCCTTAACACCTCATTTGTGTCTCCCTTGCGTCTTCCTCTTCTCTTCGACGACATCTCAACTTCATCTCTTCCATGTTGTATCTCTGTAAGACTTTCGTCTTCATCTACTAAGTTATTTTCTTGTGACTCCGGGGTAAACTCATTACTTGATGCCATTATCGGTAGCTGCACATATTTTATTTCATCGTGAGTTACTTCTGTTTTGTCTCTGTAATCCATTTCGTCTTCCATAAAAATTACATTTCGGCTCTCGTGTATTTTCTTCTCTTCTTGGTCATACACCCGATATGCTTTACATTCAGTAGAATAGCCAATAAACACTCCTTCTTTCACTCTTTCTAGGAATTTACTCAGCGACACTTGCATATTTTTATAATAAACTTTAGATCCAAATACTTTCAAATGACGAACTGACGTCCTTTTCCTTTGCCATAATTCCATTGGTGTCTTGTCTTTACCTCGGACTGCTGTGACGTTGTACAAGTAAACCGCTGTGTTTACAGCTTCTGCCCAGAACATCGCAGATAAACCAGCATCAATCAGTTAACTTCGTGCGGATTCAATTATGCTTCGGTTAGCACGTTCAGCAACTCCGTTGCTTTGGGGAGCATGTATGGTTGTTTTTTCATGCTTTATTCCTTTCAGTCCCCAGTATGATTCCAACTCCTTATTGACGAACTCTGTGCCATTGTCCGTTCTAATAATCTTAAGTCTTCGTCCTGTTTCGGTTTCGCTTCTTTTTATTAAAGCTTTTAATTTCTCTACAACGTCCGATTTAAGCTTCAAAAACTCAACAAAATACCTTCGACTGTACTCGTCAACGATGACCATTGCATATCTATTTCCTCCTATTGACACTGTTCGCATGGGATCGCAAACATCGACATATATGCGTTCTAATATTTGAAACTGATGTCTCCTGAAGTCTATTAAATGGCATGCGAGTCATCTTGTTTGCCCTTATGCAGATTTCACACCTTGTTTCTGCCTCTTCATGAATATCCAGACCTCTGACCATGTTCTTCTTTATCATTCTGTTCAGATATTCGTAGTTGACATGACCAAGTCTTCTGTGCCACAGTAGGTTTTTATCAGTCTTCATATGCATACATTGTTCTCGCGCCGATTCGCTGTGGACTTCTCTAGCTGTCATCCTAACAATGAAAGCACCATCTTCTATACTTGCTTGAGCTACTATTTCTCCTGATTCTCCGTTCAATATTTGTGCTCCTCGATCATCAAACACTACACTTTTTCCATTATGTACTAGCTTTGTAACGGATAGGAGATTATTGCGCAAACTGGGAACAAAGAGTACATCATTTAATCTGAGATTTACGGTCTCGTTTCTATTTACTACCGTTTCTGCCTTTATGATGCCTCTTATCTCGGCTCGTATAGTTCGATGATTTTCGGCAGTATCTATAAGAATTCTCTCACTTTTTGTCTCAATCATGTCTTCATTTGAACATACCATATGCGATGAACACGCAGAGTCGAGCATCCAGATGCTTTCAACTTTATCCGGATGAGTAGTTTCCTCTGATTGATATTCGCTATATCCGCTGTCCAATACTTTGAATGCATGTTCTTTTACTGTAATTCGCTCCTTTTCTCTTGAAGCATTCTTTCCTCCATAGGATTCATGTTGTTTACGCCTATCACTAATAGATTTTTCTTCTCGCCAGTTTCGTCCTCGATTGCCTTCGTCTCTTCCAGTTTCTTTCCTACATGGTCCTTTTCTGGTCTTGGCCCAACAGTCTTTTTCTTTGTGTCCTGGTTTTCCGCAGTGAAAACACCTTATTTTAAATCGATGCTCTTTAACGTGAAATGCATTAATGTCATCTTCCTCATGATTACTCTTTCGTTCAAATTGTAATAATGCTTCTCGCACTAGATCATATGTTAACGACGGGTTTAAAGCTATGGCAGTCGTTACATCAAGATACTTTCGGGGTAGTCCTTCAACAATGTAACGAATCAGGTCTTTTTCTTCTAATGGTGTGCCTAGTTGCTATAATTCACCAGCCAACGACCGCACCCGTAGAAGATACTCATCTATAGTCTCTTTTTCTTTCTTTTCCATTCTTGCTAGATCAATCATTAATTGAGTTCTTCGTAGACTAGAAACCCCTTCATGTCTTTTCTTTAAAGCCATCCATAATTCTTTGGCACTAGTTTCTCCATCAACTGCCAAGGCTTGTTCATTTGTAAGTGATAAAATAAGGATTGACAGTACCTCTTCGTTCTTGTATGCCCATTCGTTCCATAGACTCATCTGTTGTTTGTTCGATTCATCTTGTCTTGGCTCCTCGTCCGTTGAAATTCCATACAGATGACGACCCTTCAAATACGCAATTATTTTCATGCTCCATATGCGACAATTACTTGCTGACAAAGGTTCAATGTGGGCGAAACCCAACGTGCTCATGTCCGCCATGATAGTCAATCCAGAAAGGCAATTCTTCAAATTTTTCTCTGCTCCTCGATGCAATCCGTTTTCTTCCTTCTTATTATGGGAAACCACGCTCTGCTACCATAATGTGGTCTAAGAGTGGATAAATGTATCAAGGATAACAGAGATAACTTGTTTAAATATTACTAAGCATTTAATACTTTAAAATATATTGCTTTGGAAAAGAAATATATATACATTAACATTCGTTAACATCAGCCTTTTTCTTTGCTTCACTTAGCAACGATAACAATAGGAACATATCAAATTACAAACAATTGTTGACATGACGTAACTCTAACTCACTTAAAATAAACAATGCAATAACCTTCTAAATTACAATCAAACGACTATCCACAAATGTCAATTTAAAATAAAAAAACAAAAAGAAATCTGTTGTGCAATTTCTAAATTGAAAATCTTAGGAATTTTGTTTACTGAGAATTTGAAATGGGGGTTATATATAACTGAAATAATAAAGAAGATTGCACCAACTATAGGCATAATTAGAAGAAAGAGAAATCAGTTAACTTTTAAGGCTTGTTTAAGCATAATATTATACATGAAGTTCATATGTTAATATTTGCTGGGGAGATGCCTCAACCTCTTTTCTATATATTTTAATGAAACTTTTAAATCGATTATCATTTTATACTGCGATTACAGATTCATATTTTGAGAATAATAATATTTTAACTTTAAAACAACTTCCATGTTTTAGCTTTAAGTACTCAAATGTATAAAGAATGGGCCCATAAAGAATATATATTTTAGAGGTTGTATTTTTAATAAAAATTTAGATTTTCATAAATATAATACAAGATTTAAAAATAATTTAAGAATAGTAAAATCAAAGAAAAATATTGGTAGATATACGATTACAAATCGCATGATTTCCATTTGGAATAAACTTCCAGTACATTTAAAAAAGGTAGATAATTATATGCTAATATTGCTACCTAGATCTAAAAGGATAATATTAAACTTTAAACAGAACTTCCTGTTTAAGTTAACGGCAGTGAATATATTAATAACTACAACAATTGAAATTCGACACAAACCCTGGCATGAACCTAGCCAGTCAGAAAATTAAAGTTAATTGGAAAATTAAAGTTAATTGTAATTAACATACAAATCATGGTCGAGTCAATAACGAATTAATAATTCAAGGAAATGGCTGCTCAGCAACCATCCTGGTTCCTTAAATAATGTCTTCAATTTTTAACATTAAAATTCATCGAAGCAAGATACTTTGATCTATTAATTTCGTAATAAAATATATTACAGTATTCGCTGTAACGTCGTTTACTTGCTATTCACACATATAACCTGTTGAGCACTAAGCTTGCGCAAAGTTGTCATCTACTTCTGCGGCCTTGTCACGTTCTCTCCTACACAACGTTAACCCCGTCGTGTTACCCTTTTGTCAAAAGAATTACTGGAAATCGAATATGGAACTGGTCGTCTGGAACGAGCGTCGCAGTGGGAATTTCTATCAGGGTAGATAAAATAAATGCAAGAATTAATAGGTAATATACACAAAACATACAACAGATAATTAGGAAATATGTTAAACCACACAAGTAGGAAATTTCTAATTTCGCGCTAATAGTGAACAACTCACTGTAAGAAAATAAATAAAGAGCTTCACAATGCGCTACGAAATTTTCACCGGTGATATGCGCGCTTACGCTGCTACCTGTTTTACTGCGCCCTCGCAGGTACCGAAAGCAATTCAGTTTTGCTTATGGCTACTCCATTTGGGCTGACGCCTTCGCCAACTTCGTTCATCTCTCCACGGAAAATGCAAACGTCCTCGGGCCTCTGTTTCCTCTCTATTTTCAGGACCTTTGCGCCCTTATCAACAACGCAGCTGCTCTTCCTTTCCTCTCGTGGAAAAGATTTCTAACTTCCTTTCAAGATGGCGTGTTATTTTGTTTTTCGAGTAACGCAACTCTATCGTGTGATAACTCCGGTGCTTTCGACTGCCCTTCCCCTTGTGGCGCTTGAGGGGTGAACACTTCTGGTTTCCCTCAGAACACACAGCAACGTAGCCTGTTCACGACTTTTCTCTTAGGTAAAAAGTAAACTCTCTTACTCGCTGCTCGCATGCCCGGCTAGAAGTACCCCTTGTCTCCAAGTTCCCTGGAAGCACGTCTAAACATCGACATTCACGATTTTCGTCCTTACGAAAACCTAACTTGTTCTCCCCTTCTCTCTCTCTCCTTCTTTCCACGTCTTCTCTTCACACTCTCTCTCTTTCCTATTGGGTCTTTCCTCGTTTCTCCTCTAACCACAGTCACCTCGCCAATCTCTCCACATATTTTCCGTTTTTCTTTCTTATTTTTAGCGCTCCATCCTTTGGACTTCGTTTCCCTTCCGTCATCTGCTTTCACTCTCGCTCTTATCTGCGTCTGTCTCCTTTCACCCGAACTGGGGTTTGGGAAGTTTTGAGGCTGACTCCTCCCAAATCTTGTGACAGTGACTCATCCTTTAACGAAGTTCCTGAAGAAATATGGACAGGTCATAAACCTAGTGTACGACATTGAAAACATATGGATGTTTAGCGTATGTACACATACCAAAAGAAACCAGAGGACAATTAGATTTGAGAGCTCGAAAATGTATCATGGTAGGATATTCTACAAGGACAAAAGGATGTCGATTATGGGATTCTAATAAAAGAGAAATTGTAGAAACAAAACATGTAAAACTTGGTGAAACCAAGTTAGGAGTAGAAGGAGTTAATGAAGATAATACCTTTTATGGATTACAAGATTTTGATCAAATTTGCAATGATGAGAAAGAAATGTTAGAAACAGAAGAAATACAAGAGGGAAAATCTATTGAAGAAGAAAAAGAAGATATAGAAGATATAACTGAATTAAATAAACGTGTGAAACAACAAAAAGTAAAAAGATGACGAGAAAGACTTAAGAAAGTTGTTAGAAATCCTTATGGAAGAACAGGAAAACCAAAAGAATTGAATTATATGGAAGTGCATATACCAGAAACTTATGAACAAGCAATAGCATCACAACAATCATATCAATGGGAAAAAGCTATGCAGGAAGAAATAGAAATACATAGATCAAGAAGTACATGGAACTCGTGGAACCACTACAAGACCAAAAGATAATTAACTGCAAAGAAGGATACGAAAGGTCAAATAAAGAAATACCGAGCAAGGCTAGTTGCCAAAGGTTTTCAACAAACTGAAAATATTGAGTATGGAGAAACATTTACACCAGCAGTAAACTTTTCATTAATAAGGGCCATGCTAGAATTGACTTGCATATTTGAAAGGAAGACAAATCATCTTGATGTGAAGTGCACTTTCTTGTATGGAAAACTCGAAGAGGATATATATATATATATATGTGTCAAACACCATGTTGGGAAGAAAAAGACCATGAAGAAAAAGTTCTAAAATTAGAGAAAGCAATATATGGATTAAGCAATCAGGAAACTCATAGTTTAATGAACTGAATTGTGCTTTCAAAGATATAAATGTTAAAGCATTAGAAAGCAGTTCTTGTATCTACAGATATAAAAATGTTATTATATTGATTTATGTTGACGACATTGCCCTATTTGGACCTGACTTAGAACAATTAGATGAAATAAGTTTAATAAGTTCAAAGTTTGAAAAGTGGAATGTGATTAATTTGAATCAAATTTCCTAAATCAAACATTTAACAATGTGTAATATGATTAATGTAATCTAAACAAGCGTTTGATTATGGGGGACATTGTTAGAAATAATCAACCACAATGTTAGTATTGTAGTATTAATTACTGTCGTATGGGGGAGCCAGCACATTGATGAGGAATGCTGGGAGACTCTCTCTATAACTAATGTAATGTAATGAAATGTATGTTTTCAAATTGAAGAGTTATGCTTCTATTTATTATTAACGGACCTCTACAGGTACCATTAGAGTACGTGCTATTGTTTTGATATCAACCATTTTGAAAATGATTCATTTCCAGAACCAATTTATTATTTGGCGAAAATACTAATAGAATTACTGCTTCTATCTCGCTATTACGATTTGTTTGATGTATTACTTACTATATCTCTCCATTGAAAATTGCTAGATGGGGTGGTAAAGGTACCATTTGTGCACGTGTTATTGAACCGATTTAGATATTTGTGATTGGTTCGTAAAATGTACCATAATCCTGTGACCTTCACATACAACATTAAAAACAAACCCTTGCACTCTGTAGAACATATCAATGACCTTGGTGTCATCTTTGATTCCAGAATGTCCTTCGTGTATCACATTGATTCTATTTCTAAAAAAGCCAACAAAATGCTTGGCTTTATTAATAGACATACCAAATCCTTTACATCTATTTTGGCCTTTAAGACCCTATACTGCTCCCTAGTCCGTTCTAATTTAGAGTATGCATCCATTGTCTGGTCCCCACATTTCTCAAATTATATTGATATCATCGAGAGTATCCAAAATCGTTTCTTGTATATCATTCATAGAAAATTGTGCCATTCTCCTACCTTTCCTAACTATGACAAAATCCGTAATCTGACGGGGCTTGAGACCCTAAAAATCCGTAGAGTTCGTACTGATCTTTTGTTTATTTATGACTTATGTAACTCAAATCTTGACTGTCAGCCACTACTTGAATTAGTTCCTTTTAGAGTACCAGTTTACAGTACCAGATCAAATATGCTTTTGCATATTGAGAAGTCATCCTCATCCAGCAATTACATTCATAACGCTCCCTTCAAACGGGCCTGACGTAGTGTTAATGACCTTCTTACTTCGTTCGACCTCTTCCACGACAAAATGAACAAATTGAAGTGTACTAACATTGCATTATAACTGATTTTTATTTTTTTTCCCTATTGGACTATAACTGAGTTCCTGTTGCACTATAACTGAGTTGTCTCTTTTTTTCTTTTTTTTTTAATTTCATTTGTGCTCATTATGTATCCAGTTCTTGAAATATTTATTTTTATATGACAATTATATATTGTACCGTTCGTCATGTTTTATGATTTTAGAGTACTGTCTTAATTTGTGCATTTTATCGAAATTTTATTTTCTTTGTCATTATTATCCATTGAATTTTACCTGTTGTGTTAATCATCTTTTGATATTACGTTGTACCTGTCAGATTTTACTTATTTCATCCTTTTTTATCTTATTGATAATATCATTGTTACTGTTTATATTGATCATGTAAAAGGGGTATTCCCGTATAATTTGAATAAATAAATAAATAAATAGATAAATAAATCATCAACTGACGAAAATAGTAATGAATAACCGCTTCTATCTCGTCATTACCTTTTGTTTGATATACTACTTATTATATCTTGTCATTGAGAATTGCTTGGCGGGAAAATAAAGGTACCATTTGTACCAATGAACCGATTTAGATAATATTTGTGATTGGTTCGTGCCATGAATTCTATTCATCGAGTCACGAAAACAGATTTTTAAAATCTTTTACAGCCTCGGATGAGTTAGAGTTACAAAACAGACAGACAGGCAGACAGACAGCCAGACGCGTTTCCCCACACATATAGCATAAAACACCTTTCGGTACTTAATAAACCATTAAGGAATGACATAACTAAGTACCAAAATGTTAAACTAAACCATTCGCGGAACCATATTTTTAACTGCCCTATTTTAATATTGTAAGTTTCTAATGGATTATAATGATCCATTAACCCCGTAACTTTGAACCAATTTGGATTATCATTAATTTTACATTATATTCATTCATAACATATCATTCAAATATGTTTGATATATTACATGCCATATTTTAGCATTGAAAGTTCCAATGAACCATAATGGTTCCACTAAACCAGGTTCCTTGAAACCAATTTCGACTATCATTAATTTTACGTTATATTCAATCATGGCACATCATTCCAAGACGTTTGATATATTACAAGCCATATTTTAGCATTGAAAGTTCCAATGAACCATAATGGTTCCACTAAACCAGGTTCCTTGAAACCAATTACGACTATCATTAATTTTACGTTATATTCATTCATGACACATCATCCCAATTTGTTTGATATATTACATGCCATATCTTGCATTGCGATTCAAGGAACACCTTGACTCGTATAAAAAACGGGACCGTGTCTCCCACTATGCAAACCATCTCGCAGATTCCGGACACACTTTGAAGACAAAAGAAGAGGTTATGTCTGTCTTGCACATCTGTAATAACCCTCGAAGCGATCGAAATATTCAAGGCCAAGAGGTCCACCCCACACTTGCTTCTCAATTGCCAGACGGACTTTAACGTGTTTGCAATACTTAGTTCTTTATCTGATCTACTATGATTTTCTCTCGTTTTCTTTATTTTATGTTTCTTCTGCATTTTGTAAGTTTCTTACCCCTTTATTTTATTTTGTTTTTTATGTAAATTCTCTTGTCTTCGGACAACCGGATATGTTCTCTTTTCGGTCCGCGTTAAACGCACCATCTCTGTACAATTTCTCTTTTGTGTATCTTAAAAAATTTTTTTGATTTATTCTATTTTATTCTACTGGCCATTACATCCTTTTTCTCATTGGCCCACTTTGCTTTATTCCTATTGGTTCTTGTATGTATTTACGCTCATTGCTTAACTTGTACCACTGTTCTGTATATATAAAGGCTTGCATGCCTCTTGCTGTATATCCTTGACAAAGCCGGGAATAAATGGCGAAACTAGTTGGAACTCCTGATGTCCCTCTGTTATACTGTAAGGCCACCACCTGTGTAGATAATATTTGTGATTTGTTTGTGCCATTTACCATATTCATCGACTGACGAAAATAATAATGAATATCCGCTTCTATCTCGTCATTTCGATTTGTTTGATATATTACTTAATATGTCTTCCCATTGGAAATTGCTTGGCGGGAAAACTGAGGTACCATTTGTGCACATACCAATGAGCCGATTTAGGTAATTTTTGTGATTAGTTCGTGCCATGAACCATATTCATCGACTGATAAAAACAGATTTCAAAAATCTTTCATAACCTCGGAAGAGTTAGAGTTACAGAGAGACAGATGGATAGACAGACAGACACGTTTCCCCACACGGGTAGCATAAAGCACCTTTCGGTACTTAATAATAATAATAATTATTGTATTGTATTGTATTGTAGCAACAAGCATCTCTCAACCACGAACTCTATATAAGAGAACATGGAGAAAAGAAATTGCTCCCCAACGGGCAAAGCCCAAAACGGGGTTAATTTATGGGTTAGATAAAAATGTCGGCAAGATTGAAAACGTTAGTTGAAAAATCGTAATCATTATATAGCTGTACTAATTTCGTTGATGGATCAATCCATCCGGCTTGAGAAGAATAAGAACGAACAGATAATTTTAATCTATTTTCCCTAATAACTCTAGAACAACGAAGTCCTATTGAAGATAAAAAATTCGATGAATCAACACGACCATTAAGAATATTTGCAAGAAAATTGATCATATAACAGGTTGCTAATCTATCGAGTGACCAAAAAGCGAATTGATCCCTCACTATACCATCAGAACTACCAAATTCTTTTTCGCAATACTTAAACAATGCATCATGAAACTTCATTAATTTTAAAAATTTTCTATTAGTAAAGCCTGGAAACCAAATAGGAAAACCATAAAGAATTTTAGGCAAAACAACACTTAAATAAATAGAACAGATAATAACAGGTTGACGATAAAAAAAAGCAAGACGCCTGAGACAACCCACTCGCCTAGCCACTTCTAGATTTAAACAATCAATATGGGTATTAAATGTACCATTTGAATCATACCAGACACCAAGATCTCTGATAGTAGAATCAACAGGAATTAAAGTACTTCCAACATAATATTTAAAACTTATTTTCATTGTCTTACGAGAGAAACTAATAATTTTTGATTTATTTATATTAATCTTTAAACCATTATCGGAATACCAATTATTAACCTGAATAATTTTGGTCTGAAGAGTCAATGCATCAACAGATGATGAAATTCTATTAAAGATTTTTAAATCGTCAGCGAACATAAGAGCTGAAACCGGACCCTCAGCAAACAAACAATTTAAATCGCAAATAAAAAAATTAAATAGCAATGGGCCTAAAGGAGAACCCTGAGGTATACCACTCATAATCGAACCAAAGCAACAATTGCCTATAGCCTATAATAATAATAATAATAATAATAATAATAATAATAATAATAATTAAAATTTATAATATTTGGTGAAATATACATTGTTAATACAGATATATCAATATACGGTCGACAGAAGCCAATTATATATTCAGCTTAATAAGATGGGTGGTACCTCAAGAATTGTTCATCTTTTACAGAATTTTTTTTCTTACGGGATCAACTATATTCAATTATCAAATAAAGTAATTTAGGCTAATTCGACTCGCGGACTTCTCCAAGGCTCTCCAACAGCCACTGTACTTTTTAATGCTGCCAATTTGGAAATTTATAATCTTTCATTATATTCATATAAGGTTTCTTAGGTTGATGATGGTTTTTTATTTAACACTTGTTCAAGGTCTGAATTACCCAAATTTCGTCAACAGATTGACCATGATTTACGTGCCTTAAATAGATGGTATACTGAACATGGCCCAAAATTCAATAAAGATAAAACAAACATCATCCTAATTGATAGACAAAAAAACAAATACGGTTAATACATGCAAAATTTTACAGCTAATCATAGATAGTAGACTCTTTCAAGCAGGCTATTGAAGAGCTTATTATTGATATAAACCGAATTAGGTTTTTATTAAAGCGTCTGAAAAGCATACTGACGAAAAAGGAAATGATAAAAATAATTAAAGTAATACTGTTCCCCAAAATACATTATGGAATAATTATTATATGGTCCTCAGCTTCAAGAAAGTTAATCACTAGAGTACAAGTTGCGTACAACAATGCTTTACGAATAACACTATCAATTTCTCAAGTTTGTTTCAATATCTAAAGTTTATGCGAATTATGACATACCAACCTTAACCAGCATGATAAATACTATAGACTAAAAAGCTAACTCATGCTGTTTCTATTAAAGATAAATAAATGAAAGGTTTTAGAGGAATTTTCCACGCCAAACCTCAGATGTTAATATTATTGATGAAAAATAAGAAAGAAAATTCCACAGCCTGGGATCGAACCAGGAACCTTCTGCTCACCGCACAGATGCCGCCAACCAATTGCGCCACCATGGACATGGAAGCATTACGCTATCTACATGTTCTTAGAGCTGGTTGGAGCAGTACCCAGTTCGCGGGCGCATCTGCACGGTCAGAACGGTACCCAGTTCTGAAAGGCTGTGAAACTTTCTATTACTAATCATCCAATCCACTACGCGAAAGACTGGATGTTGACATATAAGATTAATACCAGGTCTTTGCAAATCAAATGTCGGATTGCAGAGGTCATCTTTAATGGCCCTTTAGAAAAGATACCTTTACACGTGCTATTCGAAATAGCCCCCATTGCATTCCAAACACTGTTGCCAACGATTTGGCAGCTTCTCGAGCCCTCTCCGATAGAATCCATGGTCACGGGACTCGATAAACTCCCGGAATGCGTTTCGACGTCTGCTTGGGTTAGGAAAGTTTTCCTCCGGAGAAAATATTCCAGACTATGGAAAAGATGGGTTTCCTGGGGTGCAACGGGGGTTTAGGGAACTGTCGCGGGGGTTCATCAGCATCCAGACACTGTGCTGACAGTTTCCTAATGTCGTATAAGAACCACTTACAAAGCGATCAAGAATCTCCGCTTCTTCATGGCGCAAAAGCAATTCCGTACACCCTCCAACCGACGCTCTTTTTGGTTTTCCATTAATTTATGTGGGATCCATTTGTCCTGCTTTTTCACCTTGCCGATGGTCCTGAGGTGCCTACTGACAGTCAACACTGATACGGCATGATCCCCTGCAAGGTCCCGAACAGTTTTTGACAGGTCCTCCTCCACTGATCGCTTCAGATTAGCGTCATTCAACACACTGGGCGATCTGCTGCCTGGCTCATTTGCCAGGTCCGTAACTCCCGCCCGGAATTTTCGGAACCAACGTTGGACAGTACCTTCGTTTATGGTACCAACACCGAATACCTTATTGATGTTTCGAGAGGCGTTGAATGCAGTGTGATTCAACTTGAACTCGTAATGCATTATCACACGTAATTCGTATGAAGTCATGACAATCTTTGCTTGGATTCAAACGCTATTAAATATCATCGCAGACATGCAAATTTCAGGCAGCTGGTCGCTGATAGGTGTGTCTCTGGGAATGTACCACTTGGTTATAGGTACTTGCTACTAAACGTGGAAACTGTGCTGAAGCGTGGAACCCACCTCGAAATCTGACAGTTGATATGCAACGACCTGACAGAATTCCACGCATCGCATGACAGGTGTCAACTGTGCAGGTTGAAAGGTGAAAGAAATGAAAGTGGAGCATCAATGGTTTTCAGAACTTGTATTCTGCAACAATATAGACTGAATCTGCATATAAAATAAATTGGGCAAGTGCGAGTCGTACTCGCGCATCGAAGGTTCGGTACAACCATATAATATATTTACAAAATATGGCAGGTTCTGGAGGGTGTGGCACTGTGTTCTCGATTTCAGCTTTTATAGACATATAATCTTAGATTGTTTACTTTGTAATTTGAACAAAAGCGCTTTGAACAAAAAAGTTTTCAAATAATAAATTAACATTATCACCTGAAAAAAATTTTATGTTTGGCGTTGCACAAGCCCAACTTAAACCTGGCCAGTTTTTCATTATTTGTTGTAATACTTTAGAGTTTGAACTACAATCGTGCCAAGTTTGACGCTTGTATGTATAATCGTTTTTACGATAGAACAAAAAAAAGAAAAAACTAAAAAAAATGAAAAAAAAATTTTTTACATTTTTTATTAGACAATCCGCCATAACAACACATACTCTGTGAAAATTTCAAATGGCTACCTATTCCCGTTCAAAAGATACAGTCCTTAGGGCATTATCTTACCACAACAATCCCTGGCTTTGGATATTCTCTCTGTTAATTACTTTTTCAGTTTATTTATTCAATTAAATAACAATGACGGAGTATTGTTTTCCCACAATAATCTCTGGCTTCGGACGGACTGTCGTAACTTTCTTTGTTGGCCTCGGACGGACAGACGGATAAGAGAATTATCAATGACGTATATTAAAGATAGACTCCGAATCCTATTGTTAACAGCGGCAAAAAGTGAAGCAAATTGGGCAGGACTGAGCCGTGGAGTAATTAGCTGTCTAGCTGCTTTGTTTTTGAAGATTTTGGGCCCGAGGAATAATTAATTCAAAACCATTCCTCAAAGTTGTTGTGCGTACAACTGTACAAACAGACACGAAAAAGGATCAGGAATCATTTTCCACAAGCATAAATCAAAAATACGTAATTAAAATGAAAATACATAACTGAAAGACGATCGAAACGAAATTGAAATTGAAACTATGGTCGAAAAATTGTTTATAAAATATTATAAAATACTTCAAATACAAAGTAAACGAAAAGATAAATTATCATTCCGTGATCGGCGTGTGAAAGAATTATCAGATACTCTCGTGTTTAGCTATGTGTTTTGTATCATTTTCACTCACTTTCGGCAAGAGAGTTCTAGGCATGGAGCTTCCGAATTTGCTTCAAGTTACAACAATTGCTTCGGAGTCTATCTTTAATATACGTCATTGAGAATTATAGGATTAGATACCGCCTGGCATTGTTTCCAGATTTCTAACTGCATGTTTTCCATACAACATTGTTTCAAGTTGGAACACTTTATCCTATGTTATCAGAAACGAAATCATTAATTGTAATCTTAACATTTGCCATAATCATAATCAACATGTTTATAAACTTGCATCATATGTAAATAATCAATAGGCTCATTTGTATATATCCTAACTTAGGATGCAAACTTTAATAATGATATTAGTAGTAATGTAACAACGACAGGAATATCCCATCAAATAAATCGGCTGGGAATAACCCTACGTTGTCCCCCAACAGGCCAAAGGCCCAAAAACGGAGTTAATGAAATGACATAAAAATAAACATATAAAAACAAAAAATTAATACCAAAACAGTTAAGAAACGAAAAGTGAGAAAGACAACACAAAGCTAAATTTTAATTTTAATATTAAATTTAATTTATTAATGTACGAAGCCTAAAAAACGGGGTAACTGGGAAAAAGAATTAAAAAATATCAGGTTTAATAATTGCCCGATTAAAATAATCAGCAAGTTTAAATCTGAGGTCTTGTAATATACAGAGATAAACAAAGTGAGACCAGTACCTAAAGAACCCTTAGAGAAACGCAATCCCAAACCATCCATAATAAAAAAACTATTTTATTGCAAAAAAGTTTAATTAAAAATTTACTATAAGCCTGATCTACTATATTATTTACATATTAAACTTAAAGTTATCATCCAAAATGTAATCAGAAGAAACAAAAAGTTTAACAATTCGAGACAACATAGAATTAAGACGATGTATCAAAAAATTAGGATTCAAATACCAAATTTCTACTGCATACAGCAGTCTAGTTAAAACTAATGATGCATACAAAACTTTGAAAGTCTGGACAGATTTAAAATATAGACGCATTCTCAGAAATAGTCCTAATTTTTTTTAGATATATCACTAATAATAAATAATAATAATAATAATAATAATAAGAAGAAGAAGAAGAAGAAGAAGAAGAAAAAGAAGAAGAAGAAGAAGAGAGAAGAGAAATGGTAAATCTGGCATTTCCAGAAGCCATTATTGGCTATATTGGAAAGTCGAGTTTACAAATAAAATACCTAAAGAATAAATATACAAAATTAGAAAAATTGTAAAAACAAGTTTTTTTCAAAAGATAAAATTAGAACGTAGTCCGATTAATATTTATATTTTATTTATATTATTATTAGGATGATAAAAATAGAAATTTATGTTCTAGTTTCCGACAGTGTATATTTCATTTAACTTCATTAAGTTATAAATGAATTCAAGTTCCTAATGATGATCAAGTAAAGGTAGAAAATTTATTACTGAATTGGAAATAATGAAAAAACAAAACAAAAAGGATTTCATATTCGTAGAAAGACATAAGACAACACATTTTTCATGTAACGGTTTTTTTCAATAGAAATAAGTAACCCTGAGGAAATCATGGGCGAATTAAACCCTGCACAGTTAGTCAAGTTGCCAAAAAAGTTAAATTTAATTATTGTAAAGTTTATTATAAACAGCCTGTATATAATTCAACCAAGCAGACCGAAGCCGGGTATTATTCTAGTGCTACAGAGTCTGCCAAAAATATACACACTTTATTAAATATCATCTATAATATTTCTGTAACCGCAAAATCGAAAGCTTACATCCCAGTATTATTACATGCATTGAATAAAGACGATCCCGATAAAAGAAGGCCACAATTTCCATCTAGACATACGAGATTACTTGATAAGTTTTTGCTAAGAAAATGCATAGAAGCAACTGTTCGCCTTTTTCAAAAGTATCTCAACCCTTATTTATTTATTTTTATTTTTATTTATTTTATTTATTTATTTATTTATTTATTTATTTTATTTTATTTTATTTTATTTTATGTTTTGTTTTTTTATATTTTCTTCACAATTGTTATTTACAATTGCAATTACAATTATTTTCAATAACAGAACAATAAATTGTTAATAATAATAATATAACAATTTAAAAAATATTCAAATAAGATAAAATCAGTAACTTTTGCATCTAAAGAACAAGAAGGTGCCCAAAAGGCCTGGGGCCTGTCCAGGGGCATCTTTTAATGAAAAATTTATATAAATCAATATAAAATGTATAAATTTCTCTGTTATTAAACAACAACAACAATATCAATAAATAGTAGATAAACAGAGAACTGTGTAAATCAGTTAACATTTAAGAGTAAACAGAAGTTAAATTAGATGTAATTTGGCCGGAGCGAATGCTTCTAAGGAGAAGACGTTTAAAAGATTGAAGAGAAGGTGCATCGTGAAGTTCTTTAGTTAATTTTGACCAACAGATAGCGCCAGAAATCCTGAATGATCTCTCTAAGCAATTCACTCTATAAAATGGGATACTATTTTTTTTTTCTCTCTCGTGTGATGATAATCACTTTGAAAACCTGTCGTAATTGTAGAAGAGAAAGATGACTTATGTTCATCGCTTGATGCCTGTGTAAATTTAGTGTTACAGTTATATATAGTTTTTCTTTTGATGAAGCGTGTATACATTTTTTGGCGGACTCTGTACATACACAATAATATTTTGTAATAACAATGGAGTTATGTTTCGGAAAAGAACTATTTTCATTCTTTGCCGTCTCACCTTATAAAAACCTTCGTAGAATATTTTTTTTAAAAAAGGTGCAAACATTTTAAAAAAAGTTAAGTTTCAAATCATTTTTCCATAATATCCATAATGTCAAGTATCATAATAACTAGACAGAAAAATAAAAGGTCAAACGAATGATACGGTAGAAATATTTAATGTGCCTTTCGCGTTTCAGTATTACACCATCTTCGGAGGCTGATATAGCTACGAGGCATCTCTACCGTATAATTTGTTTGACCTTGTATTTCTCTATCAAATCATTTTTGTTACTGCGACTAGTTTAACCTTTTGCTACTTGGTTTTGTCATTCCTTAATGGTTTACTTTATGATGGTCTTTTTATTTAATAAATATATATGTCAGAAATTAATTTATTTTTAACAAGATTATGTGTCAAATTTTATATTTTGTTTCACTTTTTATGATAATAAAGCTTTGTTTCCAACTACTGTTTAATGCTACCGTTTTCAACGAATGAATGGTTGGTTCATTACGCTTTTGGACACGTCCACATATAGGTCGTTTTACGCCTTTCTTATGCGAAATCTACATCATTTGCACGCATTCCTGAGAGAACCATAAACATCACGAAGCCATGGATTCCAAGGCGAACCAAAAACCCGATGGATTCGAGCCATGGATGAAGGAAAACAGGATAAAACACTCCAGTGCCTTCCTCAGCGAGTTCGATTTTGTGGCGACATCTGGATTTTTGCATGGATACAACATATAACATTCCTATTGATGATCAATGTATCAAACTTTTAAAAAAATGTTTACAATGTATCAAAATAATTTTCTTTATCCAGTCATTTATGTTAAAGAATATAATTTTAGTGAAAAATTTAAGCATTAAAGAATGCATAAAGTTTCGATTTCCCAGAAAGTTTCGGTTTAGTGCACGCAAATCTCTAGAGGGCTCCAATGAAAAATCTCATAGGAGTGTTATATGCTGTATTCTTCATCCATTTCGAGCCCAACGCTCTCAACTGCCTAACGGGCTCTACGAATTATTTAGCGCATTAAATCCTTCAATTTTATAAGGTTAATAAACATTTTGCAAGTCAGGAATAAAATTTCTTAAAATATTGTCGACCTCCCAATTTGTATTTTTTATGGATTATCATACTGAATTTCATCATTTAAACGTGGATAGTAATTTCAACGAAACATTTTTCAAATACAGTATATTAAAATAATTACTCAATAGCTTTATTTATTGACTTCTCCAAAGCTTTTGATAGTTTTACCATCTATTCTATTGCAAAAGCTATCTTATCAGTTTGGAATTCGAGGACTCCTCTTGACTGGATCTCCTCTTTTCTATCAGATCGTTTTTACACTCTTAAACTCCCTTCTTATTCTGCGACAATTTCACACTCAATGGGGGTCCCTCAAGGTTCTTCATTGAGTCCGATTCTCTTTAACATTTTTATTAACGATTTTCCTATCTCTCCTAATCATTTAATTTGTATGTATGCCGACATATTGGCCTTAACTTCTCATTCGTCGGCATCTATTGTTAAATCGTTACTTGACTCCTATCTTCGCACTATAGAAACTTGGACTGATTTAAACAGACTCAGTATTAACATAACTAAAACCGTCTGGCAACCTTTCCAACAAAAAAACAAAATTTCAAATCTAGATTCATGTACTTTCATATACAAGGGTGACAAAATTCAAAGAGTCTTAACCTTCAAATATCTGGGAATTACTATTTCTAGTAATTTATCTTGGGAATCTCATCTTACAGTTTTAAAAAAAAAATTTTCTAAAACTTCTTATTATATTTATACGGTCCCCTTCTTTCCTAGGAAAATTCTTATTCAACTATACTTTTCGCTTCTTCATTTTCTGTTATGTTATGGAATAATTTTCTGGGGACGGGGAAACGTCACGGACATAATGTCAATTCAAAGACTACAGTTTAGAGTACTGAAAATGATTTTTCATGTTTCTTCAACTAAACTTCTTCTAATTGAAATGAAAAAACAATATTTTGTCAATCCCTGAATTATATATGAATCAATTATTGATTTATCTATACAAATCTA
This sequence comes from Rhysida immarginata, assembly GCA_023313115.1. Lineage (NCBI taxonomy): Eukaryota > Metazoa > Arthropoda > Chilopoda > Scolopendromorpha > Scolopendridae > Rhysida > Rhysida immarginata. Next base: position 174,754 of record JAHWFO010040937.1, read on the forward strand.
AAAACTCATTCACTAAATCTTTGATTTACCATTGTTCAATTATTTACCCAGTATTCCATTATAAACATTTAAATAGAATACCCCTGGTAAAAAAAGAGTACTGTAGGAAATTACCTGACTACACAGGCTCACGCTTTAGGAGAGCTCTTCCCTCAACAATTGCTTTATCAACTTCTATTTCACAATTTCGACTTAGACTCAAAGGCTGGATATTAGGACTGTCCCCTGGCCAAATAAAAAGTTTTTTTTATTAATTAATTCTAATGTTATTTTTTGTTTTTGGTTTTATTTCTTTTTCGTTCTTGTCTTTCTTTTTGAGGTTTCGAGATGGGGCCGACCTGACGGGAACATTTTTTCCTTTTTGGCCCCCTTCTCCCCCTCTTTTTTTATAGCTACTAATCTTTTTACACTGAATGATGATATCATAGACCATGGATATTAACATGAAGTAGACTTAATGGTCAATTTTCTCATTAATACGATGATATCTGATAATTAAAAATAAACAAAAACAAAAAAAAATCTTTTTTTTTAATAATCACTAATAGCAGGTCTTCGGAATGTATGTAGAGTATTTAAATAAGAAAAAAATGCTTTAACCCCCCCCCCTCCCTGTTTCTCTCCATTGACCCATAACACATATAGGATTTGTCGGTTCCTGACGTCGGGTGGTGCAGCGTCCTGGATCCAGCGCTCCATAATCAATACCGGAACAATGAATCTTCACGACCTAATGGTTCACAATTTTCCGTCTGGGAATTTCTTAATGCATTCAGGAGAAATAAATCAATTTTTAAACAAGCCAACATTTAAAATGAAATTCCAAAACTTTAACTTAATATGAAAAATATAAAGTCATCGAAATTTGTATTTCGAAAGTGAAACTTAAAGAACTGAAATATCTAAAATTTATTTTTGTTATTTTTCAAGCCTAATGTAAGCGGCGGATTGGAAGTTTGAATAAGTTAGGGTAAAATACAAACAAAGTAGAAATTTATGATTAATTACACGAAATTTATGATTAATTTACTATTTAAGCTTTTCACGGCTAATGTTCAGATTTTCTCAGATTTTTCGAAGTAATAATCAGTTAATAAGACGATATAATCAGTTTTAATAATATCAATTCATTGTTATAGAAATTTAAAATTATTATCTCCTTAAATTAAAGAATGCAATGAAACAAAGAAATTGCGAAAATTAAAAACTAAAAATTACAAAAGATTTGCATCTTGTTAACTATAATAATAAGTATACTACATCTTAATTAAAATTTTGGAATTTTTTTTTAAATTTTCTCGTAATTTCTTTCAATTTTTAATTTGGTGTAAATAGACTAGCGTAAATAGACCGTTTTTGCATGATAACTATCAAAAATTTGTTTGTAATAATAATCATAATTGCAACAATATGTTAAATATCCTAGGGCAATAATTGCCAGGAAATATATATTAACAAGTAGCAATGAATAGCCGTAAACTTCAGAAAAACTTTTGACTTAAAAACACTACTTACTCTTAAACTGGTAAACATAATTGACAGTTATATAGAAAAAAACTAATTTTTCTTATTTTTTGCAACAGAAAGAACACTGAACTAAAGACTTGCTGTAAAGAAAAAAACATTCAATTTTAAAGAGGTAGGGAAGTTCAGTCTTATATAAATAGAATCTGTATAAATAAATATAGCTAAGAAACTGCAAAATGACATATGCAGAAATGAAGGAATGACAAATTGCAGAAATTTCTATGATTTTACGTTTTTGTTCATCCTTTTATTGAAATCACACAGAAAAAAAAATCAATTTTTAGTATTCTCAGTTATTTTTTACATTATGAGTCAAACTATTAAAGAGAACTCTCTTGATTAATGGATTTTAAAAAACAACCGAACAAACTAGCAGGCTCTTACCTTTGCTAAAACCAGCGCTTTCTGCATGATGGAATTCTTGTATTTTTTTATATAAATTTAACTTGCACAATACCGTCTAGCTGACATCAATCCCAGCATCGTATGCGCTGTTCCTTCCAAGTCGATGTCCCCAATGAGCGCTATTTCGCCTCTATATATGCACTGACATGGCTATATGACGCAATAGGTGACGCAACGCTTTACGAAGGATTAAAAAAAATAATCGAATTGCGATCAGGCAGTTCGAAAGATAATGGGACAGTGGACCGCTTCGTCTTGCTCCTATTAGTTTTTGTCATATTCCTATAAAACTAAAATTCTTTTTAATTACGGCAGCTAAAACATGTCGAATTTAAAATATCGTTTTTAGAATATTGTACGAAAGTTTACTTTACATAATAAACGTAACTTGCGAGAAGGACGCGTATTTCGTTAATAATTCCCTTTAATAATTATTCTCAATAATGAAATGAAGTTAAAAAAATGTCTGTCGTTTACATTGCAAAATATATTTGTAATTTCAATTACCTCAATGGAACAAATTCAAATATTTTCAAAATATTGTTCTCTTTCCAATTTAAAATTCGTGAGTCAAGAATGAAAAAAAAAATTACTTTATAAAATTCGTGAGTATTGTTAACGTGATAGCGCGCAGTTTACGATTTCTTTTTGAGACACTAAAGCTCCGTTGCTCATGTTATAATAATAATGGGGTCTGTGCATGATATCTTTTAAATATTGTCAAATTAAAGACTACATCTCTTAAATAATATACAAAAATTTGTGCTTCTCAAATAATTATCGTTTCTTCTATTAACTCTTTATTTTAATTTTAGACCCTCCCAATTAAATGTCGCTCACCCCATCGGTCGTCAAATAGGTACGGCTGTTCTGAGGATGAGTTATCTCCATCATCATCATCATCAATTTTTGTCTAATAAGATCATTTTAAGTTAGGCAAAATTGACAAACTAAATAATTATTCCCAACAATTATTGAAAAATTCGTGTAAACGGTTTACTAACACTTCATTTATTTGTTAAAATTTTAACCCACTTAAGTATACAGGGTGATTATGGTGCAGTGGCTGGTCGTGGTGGCATCCACTCACAATAACTTTTGAATCACCTTGTATTAAATAAGAGGACAAGGGGGGCATTCTATTTTGGAAGTGTAACTACCAATTCATAAAATTTTGAGGATAAATAAATGATGCGAGAGAACTTTAACAACTCATGAAGAATTGAAGCAAAAGAAATGCACTACTTTACAGTAATTTTTGAATCACCCTGTATTTGCACCGCGATTTACACCATTACAATCAGCTGATGCCCTGTACGTGTCCTTTGTGATATAGTGATAGCGTGTAAACTAATAATAATAATAATAATGTGACAACAACAGGGGAGTAACCCACCAGACACATAGTGGGACAAACCCTATGATGTCCCCCAACAGGCTGAATCCAAAAAAAAATACAAATGGTTGTTAAAAATAAAAATAAGAAAAAAACCACTGGATAAGTGAAAATACAAAAAAAAGAGCACACAACATTAAGTGTTAAATACAAAAATGAAAATGTCACCACCGCCAAGATAGGTACGAAAAAGAAAAGAACAAAACACAAACACACGCACGCACACACTTATCACATAAACAAACACACATACATACACACCCACACACACGCATACATACTCGTATACCCACCAATGCGAGGAAGTGCGCTATAGATCTTGTTACGAGGAACCTTTTTTATTTATTTAAAGTTAACTAATAGTGTGCTAATAACCATTTTTAAAGTATATAAGACGTTTTTCAACAAACCTGATGCATAATCTCTAGAAATAACATTTTATCAATACGAGAAACTGATGAAAATTTTAAAGTGCATGCGAGGACCCTTGGTCACATCCCTCTTTGAAATAATTAGCAACATTACGAGGGCTGGACAGTGTGAGGAACTTCTGTAGAATGTACTCTCGAACCATATTCTTATAAATCAATGAGAGGACTTACACATGAACACATATTTTTGTTTTATCTGCGATTTAAGAGGAATTGTTAAGTATCAGTGCTAATTTTGGAAGAAAATTAAAGTCCAAAAAATTTTCTCACAACGCAAAAATGCAATATATTTCTACAGTTATTGAAAGATCTATAGGATGTCTTTTACTTAATTGGTGTAGATAGATCGTTATAACATTATAAGAAGGGTTGAGCCAGAAAATGCAAATAAGTAATTGCAAAAACAAGAATTCATAAAAGTGTAAATCGATTTTTCAGCTCTAACATCTATAAAAAAAAATCTGAATATTCACAATATCAATTTTAATATTGTATTCTAAATAAATTGTTATATGCAAAAAAAAGGATAAGAATAAAACTGAAACTATAAATTGTAAAATATTATTTTATGTAAAAGTATGTAAAATATAAATATAAATTTTTTTGGTAGACGAACAATTTATACATCAATTGTATCAAAAGCAATTTTATAATTTAGTCATTACTGTAGTTAGATCGAAAAAACTGTGAAAATTTTAATCTCTTTCATATTTCTTGCAAAAAAAACCAACATAAGACCTGATTATTTGAATAGATATATCTACTATGATATCTATATTTCAAGGGAAAAAATCATTTATAGATTTTTTAAGCATATTCCCGTTCCCGCCCACATTTTTACCACATCAATTCTATTGATTAGGCATATAAGGAAATTTTTCAACAATCCTGATGCATATTTTCTAGAAATAGCATTTTAACCTTTTGAGGAACACATAGAAAACAGGATGGGGGTCTTTATTTTTTGAGGTTAAAAATAATGAATTTCATAAGAAATGGTATTTGTTAAATCACCTTCCCGTTGGAAAAAAGAAATTGAATTTCAAGGTGAATATTTTGATGATTAAAGTTATTTTAAATGAACCATAAAAGAATTTTTATTTACACCTCAAAAAGGCGACAGAACTTTTTTTGGTTACTTGATATTTTCAGCTTTGTATGTTTTCAATTTACTAAGTAAATAAATAATATTATAATGAACGTAAATTATCAGTCAATTACATTAGTTAAGTTACACATTAAAATTGATTTCACCATTTGCAATTATCATATTGTTGTGATCTTAAAGTGCCATACTATCATTATTGCTGTTTAAGATTACTATTATAACTAGTTCTTAGAACTTTTATTTTTAACAAAGAAATGTATACTAAATTCTATCATTATAGAACATTTTAATGAAAAAATTGTTAAATTATAGCTTAATCAAAAATAGAACATTTTAAATAGCCATTTTTTTTTCAACCATATAGAATAAAAATTATTCAAAGATTTCTTTGAATAGAAAAGAATATTTTTGAAATACTTATCTTGAATTTTAGATGTATTATCTCCTTATTGATTGAAAACTATTTAACATTGTAACATTATGAAGTATTACGATTTATAATCAATTTAAGTTTGACTTAGTTGAAAAATATTCACGTAATCAAACAAAATTTTGGATTTCATGAAATGGAATTAAGGAAGGAAAGAATAGGGAAAGGAATCCAAACTCATTTTATGATTGGATTTGGAGGGGGGGAGTTAAGATTATGATTGAAGTATTTCGTATCCACATTTATACCAGGTATACAGTTGACAAATCAAACAGTTACTTTAATTACTTCCTTTCGAATAAGGTTTCGAATTAAACAAATTTATATGAAAAATATAAGAAATAAAGAAATTAAACTGGGCCTAACTCTAAACATCAGGTAAATGATATTAATTAGAAAATTGATGGAAAAATTCTGTGACCTACCCAATTGATGGTTATTAGATGAAGGTGTGCGACAGCCCAATGGGTAGAGGTATCCTATGACAGTCGAGGTTCCTCGTTCGAATCCAGGTTGCAGAATTTTTCTATTTTCTAATTAATATCATTTATATGGAAAATATAATTGTTAAGTTATAAGTCTTTTGGGTACCAGTTTTATTAGCTTTAGTTATTCCGTAGTTCACAAATGATTCAAAACTATGGAGTACTGCAGATAGAGGAGAATTGGTTGATGAAAAAAAGTCTATGAAATCTAGACAGTGAATTTAAATTGAACCGTTTTCTCAAATAGAAGCAATAAAGAGTAGTGCATCAGAAAAGTTTGTAAAGTGGTTAAAAAGCTTAGAAAATTTGTAGGAATTTATACTGAGAATATTCTATATATTTATAATGAACGTAATAATTTCGCGAATATTGGTTAAACATTAAAATATATATTATTGATCTAAGGAGTTTAAATGATTAATTTTAAATTTAAATGTGTTCAGTCTCCTTTTAATGGGGAAAATCGTAAAATTAATAAAAACAAAAAAATAAATAATAAATAAAGTCACCAATCTTGAAAAACGATGAAGAAACTTGTGAGATGGAAGAAAACTCAAAGGATGTAGTCTATTGAAGATGTTGTTAATAGCAGAAATAAACCCAGTCTATTGAGGATGTAGATGAAGTCTTGTGAAGATAATCTTGAAGGAAGTGTTGGTTTTGAAATACGGATGAAATTTTGAAGAGGGTGATCCAAATATTTGGGATAAAATTTATATAAAAAATGTTTAATCCTACTGATGATGAGAAATATTCTCGAAAACGTTTTTTTATATAAATTTTATCCCAAATATTTGGATCACCCTCTTCAAA
>JAHWFO010040937.1:181448-211612 GCA_023313115.1 Rhysida immarginata
TTTTTTATATAAATTTTATCCCAAATATTTGGATCACCCTCTTCAAAATTTCATCTGTATTTCAAAACCAACACTTCCTTCAAGATTCTCGTTTTCCACTATCAACATTATCTTCACAAGACTTCATCTACATCCTCAATAGACTGGGTGTATTCCTATCAACAACATTTTCAATAGACTACATCCTTTGAGTTTTCTTACATCTCACAAGTTTCTTCATCGTTTTTCAAGATTGGTGACTTTATTTATTATTTATTTTTTTGTTTTTATTAATTTTACGATTTTCCCCATTAAAAGGAGACTGAACACATTTAAATTTAAAATATATATGATCGTAAGTCATAAAAACTGGATGAATTTTATTTCGTGTATTCAAAAACATGTTAATTTTGGATATTAATATTTCAAGGTCATTCATGCTTTTTAAAGAAATAATTTAGTTTTTGACCTTAACTTTTAACGAGAGATTTTTATATTTTCTAAATCTACATGAAATTTTGTTTCCATCGGTGTATGTGGGAATATGCAGAGATTTTAATTTTTGACAGAAATTGACGCGTCGTTTGACACGAATTCGTTGGTGCCGTGGATGGTTTCGAAATGTACCCATTTCGTGATTCACAAGCTAAAATATAAATATTCTAGTTTATTCTTTGAAGGTAAACACAGAACTTTTAATACTTGATCATACATTCACAATTCACATTACAATATCGCCCACATACTTTATTATCGAAGTGTAAGTCATAAACAGGATTCTTTATCTTTGTAATAATTACCGCAAATTTTATTTTTCTATGATTTCGAATTTACTCATATACTGACTTTTACTGAAACCTAAGGAATTCAGCCTCAATGCCTGTTTTTTAAGTATATATTTAGAAGTTTGATTTATGATGGTATTTGAAATGAAAAATAAAAAAGAGATTTATTCAAAGAATTTAGTTGATAATGAATATTATAAACTAAATTCTGCTCATAAAGATCCATTAATCAGTGTTTTAAGTTCTAATCAGATTAATATGAGTAATTTAATAAAACTTTATTATAAACAGGATTTTTACTTATAATATCATGTGTAAAATGAATAAAAGATAAAAAGTTTGAATTATTTGAAAACTACATGTGTATAAACTTTATTATAATATGTTCCTATATTATGTGCTTTATTTGAAAAACAAAACGAATAAATCAACTGATAAGTGGCTTTTTTCTTAGGGACTTTCTCTTTCACTGATCAAAAAGGGAAGGGGAAGGGAAAGGGAGATGCTAACTAGATGGATAAAGGGGAAACAGTTAAATCAAGGAGTTGAACATTATTTTTTGTTTATTTGGCTAAGTATTTCCGACTGAAGGTTTGTTATTGAAATTTTTTATTTCATAACCCCCAAAATAAGAAAAGGAATCTGAAAAAAAGGAAACTTTTGAAACTTGCTATTTTTATGCTGGAAGGGTGCAATAAACGAGGTAGAGGAAATAATAAACTACTGGGTTGAAAGGTCACAGAAGCTAAACATGGGGTGGGGGAGGTGGAGAGAGAGAGAGAGAGAGAGAGAGAGAGAGAGAGAGGGAAGAAAGTGAAACGAGTGAGGAGAGCTTCCAGGATAAAATAGATGGAGTGAGATATTCCTGAGAAAATAAAGCATTGCAAAGGGCAAATACAAAAATACAAATAATACAAATAACATTAAAAACGATGCCCTTCGGTAATTTACTGCCTCATAACATAATCTCTAATTTTAGTATTAAACTGTTTACAATAGCCTTTACACCTCAAAGATGAACAATCAAAAATAGTCTTTATAATAGTATACATGATCTTATTCCTTTTTACCATCTATTTCACAGGTAAAATCTTACTTTGATAAGAGGATGCATCATAATTTAAAACGAATTAAACTTGTGTATCGATCTATAGTCAGGACCACACAGAGTTTGTCCTTATATCATGGATTAGATGGCTTGAATGACGAACCGATGCCGCAAGTTCAATTATATGTTTATACTTAATAACATTTTCAAACGTCAAAATATTATATTTATTGCATACACTAGACAAAACATAAGTAAATGATTAAAAATGAGGCGAAGGGGATACAATATTTTGGTAGAAGTACTCGACCAAATCACAGTACAGTAATTCAGAGCAGAATAAACCAAATTGTTAAAAATGAAACGCATCTCCTTTCTAGTCAACGTATAAGACAACCTCTTAATAATAAAATTCTTTTTTCTTAGATTCTTAACCAATTTCTGGAGGACGACTTGAGCTGAGGAGTCGGACGTGTGTCGAAACTGCTCTGTCAGCTATTGTTCGCTATTATACTTACCCCCCTTAATATCAACATTAACATCTGCAACTACCTCAATAACCAAGGTTATTAAAAGTAAGTACTATTCCATTTCGCTCTTATTAGGCCTTAGGGCCATCCACACCCCTTACTTTACTTTACTTTATGCCCGGCGGTCTAGATAAGCATGGCTTCGCCGAGCCAATTTCAATGCCCGACCCCGATTACCCAACCACACACACAAACCCTAACTCGACAAACACAAACATAGATTCAGATATGGGTAAAAAAATAGAAACAAACGCAAATCGCCCCCCGACTCACAGGAGGAACTAAATAATAAGGACAATGACAATAATATAACTGACAAAACGAAAGAAAATCAGTCCTCAAGCATCCCTGCTTCGAAAATGGCACGTGCAGACCATCAGATAGATCTTGACGAAATTCCTCCAGATAATCCTAGAATTAATAACAAAGAGACCAGACAAACCAATGTCCTTACTCCGGAACAAAAAATACAAGAAACCTCAAAGAAACTTGAGTCGGCAGTGAAACCGTGGTTATATGTATAATCAACAGATAAAGCCAATAATAAAATTAATATCGCTTATAACACCTTCAGAGAGATTCTATGGTCCACCATTGGATCCACACCAGAGTTCACAAGCTTAAGATCTGGCTCCTATCTGGTTAAGTTTAAGACATCAACTCAAGCAAAAAGCATTCTTAGATTCTCTAACATAGGTAACTTCAACCTCCAATTCTCGGTCCCAAACTATCTCACCTCGACAGCCTGTGAGATAGCAGGTGTCCCAATAGAGACAGATGAGGAAGACTTCAAACAGAACAGCAATATACGTCATCACATAAGATTCATCAGAAAGGTTTCCCCACAATTTGAAGGAGCCACATACTGTAAACTGATAATCTTCTTGGATACCCCACACATTCCCACAAAAATAGTATTTAACCATCAATCCTTTCACCCCCTACCGCACAACCCAAGACCCCGACAATGTAACAAATGCCATATCATTGGACACTCCGAAAAATTCTGCAAAAATACCACACGTTGCTCAAGATGCCTAAAATCAGACTATCAATGTGTCGCCACAACCAAACAATGCGCCAACTGTGGGGGAGACCACTCCGCCTATTATAGAAGCTGCCCAAAGCACATAGAAGAAATGAAAATCCAAAAAATAATGCACTCGGAACATATCCCACACAATGAGGCGAAATTGAGAATCAACGCAATACAAAGGCCGATATACTCATCATATGCACAAGCAGCCCAAACATCAACTATGTATCAACCCACTATCAGTACGATAACACAACACAACAACAACAATCTAATAAACGGAACAAAAAACAAGGACTATACCGATGCCTCGATAATGCAAATAAACCAAAACAACCTTAGTAATAACTGCCCGCAAACAAAGGATAAGCCACAAATCTTGAATAGGAACACGGAATACACGCTTACTCCGTTTACACCGACGACCACAAGCCTGCACATCGACTCTCCCAATACGACACTAGCTTCATCACAACCGCATGCCCAAGTCACACAAGGCTGGAACATTCATGCCATCTCAACAGAACATTGTCTGGATTTAATAAAAAAATTCTCCTAAGTATACCAATCCAAGAACCTTCTATATCTAACCAGACGATGGCATAAAACCGTATATAATATCCTAGCCCAAACTTTGTGGAAAATCATCTATCACAATTTAAACAATGGTGCATATCATCCTTGCATATCAATTCCCCAAGCCCCCCACAAGATGGCACCCAAATTTCTCAGAATAATGCAATGGAACATTAGAGGGATAAAAGGAAACTGGGAAGACTTGAAAAAACTGTCCTTACAATACGATATCCTCATCATAATAGAAACTCTACTGACTGGTGACCAAAGAATAGACTGGATTAATTGGAAAACGTATCACCTAAATCGCCCACACAAAGAGGGAGGTGGTCTAATGGTAGCCATAAGAAACCAGATTCCACACGTGTTAATCGAAAACTATAACACCGATAAAATGGAAATAATTCATTTGAAAATCTGGTCAAACGAATCTTGGATTAACTTATTCGCCATTTATGTATCGGGTCAGATACCCCAAAACAACTGGGCAATACTTCCAACAAAACTGACTCTACCGTACCTTGCCATCGGCGACTTTAATAGCAAATCACCAATATGGGGTTGCCTCAGCTATAATCAAAACGGCAGACACTTGGAAAACTTAATTGAGCAAAATAATTACGAGACATCATTCCCACCGACGCCTACTCACCAGTCAAGCGCACCGTATTGGTCTTCTTCCACATTAGATTTTGGGTTCTCCAGCCAGAGCTTCCCTAACCCCATAGTATGCAATACGCTACAAGATTCTTATTCTAGTGACCATCAGCCAGTAGAGTTCAACATAATACAATTGATTGCCCATAACAACCATACTGCTAATAACAAATCAAACTGCAAAAAAACGACACATCCTACCCGTCCCCTCCTCCCAGAAAACAAGGGATTTCCTGCGACAACTAATGAAATTATTCCATGGCTACAGGAGATCCAACCTAATACTCCACGTAAAACCCCTCGAAGAACACAACCCTCTTGGTGGGATGACACCTGTCAGTCCAACATCACTCTGAGGAACCAAGCTAAAAAAGCGTTCACACGCTGCAAATGCGAACCTTGCTGGATACGACTAAAGGCAATACAAGCAAGGGTTAGGAAGGAACTAAAGCAGATAAAAATATCATACTGGAGAAACACCATAAGAACAATACATTACCTCCCGATGGACAAGTGGTGGACAAAATTCAAGAGTCTCTACAACCCTAGATCCTATATCATACCTATTATCTCAATCAACCAAAAGACTCTGTCACCGTGGGAATCATGCAAGGCAATCCTGGACAAGTTAGCTAATACATCGGCCAACTCCAAGCGAACGCACTTAACGGACACAACGAGGAATAACACAATAAAAACAGGCCCCTCCTCACCTCAAGATGAGTGGGAAATAGACTTCAAAAATCCATGAACTAAATAATATTATTAACTCCCTGCCGTCATCAACACCGGGGGTTGACGGCCTAAAAAACAAACTATTCAAACATTATCGATAAAAGACAGAGGAATTATGCTTAACATCCTTAACAGTAGTTGGAATACCCAGGACATCCCGGACCAATGGAAGACAACAAATATACATCCCATCCTTAAACCTAATGCACCTCCACACAACTTAACATCATACCGGCCAATAGCATTGATATCAAACCTGACCAAGATATTAAAAAAACTGATAAACAACCGTTTAACAGCCTATCTAGAAGCAAATAAAATCCTACCAGATAACATGTATGGATTCAGACCTTTTAGATCCTCCCTCACTCCACCATTTATCTTAACCGACGAAATCTGGCATGCCAGAGAGCAAGGTAACTACCTCGCCGCGGTATTCCTTGATCTGAAGAAGGCCTATGACTCTGTAAACATACACACTCTTATAGAGAAAATGACGGACCTCAATATCCCACCAAAATTCACCCGTTGGATAGAAGGATACCTTCACAACAGGAAACTTCAAATTTCTTTCATGTTCCCTGCATACCAGGTTGAAACATCTAGTGGTCTCCCACAGGGTTCAGCTCTCAGCCCGACCCTATTCAACATCTACTGCTATGATATAACAAAAACAAAGTCACAAGGTACCAATTTTCTAACCTACGCAGACGACGTTCTAATTTGGGCAAGTGACCAAGCACTACCAAGAGTACGATCTGAACTCCAACTAACCCTGGACAACCTCCAACAATGGGCCGAAGCGAACAGTCTATCCTTTTCACCAGATAAGTCCGCTGTAATAACATTCTATAGGAAACGTACGAAAGTTCAAATTAACCTGTACATGAAAAACGAAAGAATTCCAGTCCGTCTACAGCACACTTACCTAGGCATACCATTCACATACACCTTATCATGGTCTCCTCTATGCTCCAAAATTAGAACAAAACTAACCAAATACTGGGGACTATTCACACGTATCTGTAAGTACAGCTGGGGCCCAAACTCCAGGGTTGCAGGGACACTATTCACAGCACTTATTCAAAATCTGACGAACTACTATGCACCATATCTGATCCTGGCTCCTCAAACTAGCTGGATCCCCATTCGTACACTTGAACACACAATCCTGAGACGTATTTTATCGGCACTCAAAAGTACACCAATAGATGTCCTCTACTCGTGTAGCAACTGTCCACCAACTGAAATCAGATGGCCGGCGGCCTTCCTCAAGTTCGTCCTGAGGACCCTACAATTGAAGAATTTGCAGATGCAACAATCCCCGACGGCAACGCCAACAAATCAAATATTCAAATCAGAAAAGATCAGTCAGATAGCAAGGGAGATGTTATTCAAATTTGAACTAATTAATCTACAACTTCAACCGTACTCAACCATCTCCTTCCCATCCCTGTTCACAGTGGACTGGACACAGCACATAGACATACCGGAGATTTCAAAGAAGAACAATAACCCAAAGGTCATCACCTCGATATACAACATCAAACTCCTTAGACAGTATGAAGAGTTCCGGAAATGGTACACAGATGCATCGCTCGACCCCAACCAGAAAGAGGCAGGCATTGGCATATGGTCGGAGGACGTTGCAATATACAACAAGATCCCCATATCGCACTCATCATTCTCCGCAGAATCCCGGGCCATCTTTAAGGCAATATCATACATCAATGGTTCAACTCAATCTATTAACAAGCACCTAATAATATCAGACTCAAAGTCGGTCCTACTGGCACTACGTAAAGTACTATCCAGAGCCAACTGGAAAACGACCTCCCAGATTGGCCTAATAGCTAGCGCAATAATAAACCTTAAAGGCAAAAACATCACCATAATACTCCTCTGGTGTCCGGGCCATTCCACCATTGTAGGCAATCAAAGAGCTGATCAACTAGCGAACTTAGGACGAATTTCTGGTACAGAGATACAATTGCCACATTCCACTAAAGATCTAGTACCCAAAATTGATCAGCAACAAACAATGATATGGAGAGAGGAATGGATTCACCGCAACACGGCTGTCAAATTTAAAAACATGACAACTCTGACCACAAAAACTCTTCCCCTTCCACCGAATTTCTCTAAGCAGGACTTATCTCTCATGGTCAGGCTCCGCTCTGAACACCTGCCAACCAAAGCTTTCTTGTCTCGCCTCAATTTATGTCACTCCCCGGATTGCGAATGTGGTGAAACTAAATCCTTAGAACATATTCTATTCGACTGCCCCCTTTACAACCAACATAGAAAAACACTAACCAACCTTTTTGACATAAGGAAAATATCCTACAATCTCCCTACTATCCTCCTCTTAAATCCAGAAACTAAAACTCATTTCAGATTTATACTATCAGCTATCAAAGTATTTCTAAATAAATCTAATTTACTCACAAGACTCCTCTCCCCTTCTCTAAAGGCTCTCCAAATGACAGAAGAACAATAACAACCTGACTCAGCTCAAGAAGATAGGTCATCTCCTAAAAAGAGGAGGAAAGACCGTAGAAGAAAGAAAGAAAGAAAAACCAATTTCTGTATATGATCTGAACATAAAATGTCTACCATCCATAATTAATCCAGGAATGCACATCTGATCAATTTGATCATTAACGTTGCTAATTACTAAATTACACCTTTTATTAATGTTTATCTTCATCTTTCTCTTATCATACCATTGTTGTATCTTTTGAATGTCAGACAAAATATAATTGCACAATTGTCCGTCGCCCAGTTGTCGCGTACCCAACTGGGCGATGGTCAACTGGACAATAGAAACTTGATGACTGTCTATGGAAAAACGTAATGAATTTTAACGACTCAAACACTGAAGCTCGTACAGAGTAGATATTTTTTTAATATTTAAATCGGATCAATATATATTAATGAATGCATGTCAAAACTTAAAATAACTGCGGTTTTAAAATTAAAAATTTATATTTTATGTTCATGTTCAATATGATCTATGCAATATAACCAAGCATGAAGAAATATTAAAGATATTTTATTTCATTCCAGCTTTTGTATTCTTATGTTTTATCTTCGTTTATCTACTTTTTTCAATGTATTATACATCAATAGTATAATTCTAATTCTTTTCGTTCATTTTAAATATTTTTCATTTCACTTCCTATATATTTAGCGATTCAATATACACATTTATTTGTTATTCTGAGGGTCCGTATTCTGAATGCTAGTTTACATTTTACTTACTTTTCTACAAATACTCTCTCCTTCTGTAGCCAGATTAACACTCCCCTCTTCATCCTAATTGCCTTTCAATTTCAGACCCCCCCCCATAAAATATTTTATAATAATATAAAATAAATAATTACAAGATGTTTCTGAAACACTCTCACAAACTTTTAGAGGATATAGTATGGATGATTCTAAGCAAAAAAGTTCATATGAATATTGGTTCAAATTTGAACGATAACCGAGATATGAACACAAATAAAAATGCCCCCACTAAGATCAACAAGATAAAAACTCAGGTTCTATAACACATAGCATAATGAAGTTTGGAAGAATAATAGAGTACATAGAATTGTGTAGACGGTTAAAATTTGATCGAATTCCAACAAGTAGTTTCCGAGTTACGTAGTCAATATCGTAACACGTGCTCACATGTGAGTACTAACTACCAGGTGTTACGATATTGGCTACGTAACACGGAAACTACTCGTTGGAATTCGATCAAATTTTAACCGTGTACACAATTCTATGTACTCTTTATTCCTCTAAACTTTATTATGTGTTATAGAACCTGAGTTTTTAACTTGTTGATCTTAGTGGCGGTATTTTTATTTGTGTTCATATCTTGGTTATCGTTCAAATTCAAATTCATGTTCATATGAAAATTTTTTTGCTTAGAATTATCCATACTACCTCCTCTAAAAGTTTGTGACAAGGTTTCAGATACACCCTTATATTTTTATCCCAAATTTATATTTTAATAACTTCTTATTCGTCATATATGGTCACATCCCCCTCCCCCCCCAAGTAAAGCAACATTTAATCATTTTTTTTAACAACCAACTAGTTTTGGCATTTAATCCCGCCTTCATCAGGGTACAAGAGAAATGGACTAGCAGCCCTTACATATTATGTAAGGTATGCTAGTCCATTTCTCCTTTATATATTTAATCAACTGATGATGAGAAAAAAATTCTCGAAAACGTTTTTATATGAAATTTATCCCAAAAATTTGGATCAACCCTTCAAAATTTCATCTGTACTTCAAGATTATAGTTTTCCCCTATCAACATTATCTGCACAAGAACTTCATCTACATCCTCAATAGACTGGTTTTATTTCTACCATCAACAACATCTTCAATAGACTACATCCTTGAATTTTCTTTCATCTCCCAAGTTTCTTCAAGATTGGTGACTTTAATTTTAATTTTTGTTTTTATTTGTTCACTATTTTCCCCATTATAAGGAGACTAAACTCATTTTAAATTTAAATTATTTATTTATTACTTCTTTTTTATTTTTATTTTTTATCTTGTAACTCTCATTCTATTTGCTCGATATTGTAGTTCCGTGTTGGCTTGAATTAGCTGTGTGAACACAATAAATGAATTGAATTGAATTGAGGGATTTCCCCTCCTTTGCCAATTAGAAGTTGGCAATGCTAGTAAATTCGTGAAAAAAGTCATATGTTCTACTAAATAAATATTAATGCGTCAAAAAATTATCTTATCCTTGTATTTGTTAAAATTAACATAATTAACAAATAAATGACAAAATAATTATACAGGGTGTTTCAAAATTATGTACAATAAATTTAGTGACATATTCTTCAGGTCAAAAGAAGACGAAAATGTTCTATAGCGCTTTGTCTGGAATTGATTTATTTACGCGATACAGCCAACTAAACCCGTGCTCCAAATTACAGGAATTGTTCATGAGCGACTGTCTGATGTCATGGAAGAGTTTGTCGCCAGTATTACGAACGGTTTGGCATGCATATTAAATTCGTTGTCGCAGATCCATAATGTTAGGAACTTCTGTGCTGTAGGCGATCGTTTTCACATGACCCCACAGAAAAAAGTCCAAGGGATTAAGGTCGGGTGATCTTGCAGGCCAGGCTACCGGTCCACCTCGACCTATCCACCGATTCGTGTATGCAGCATTAAGGTGTGCTCGCACAACATGGCTGAAATGTGCTGGAGCGCCATCATGCATGAACCACATGTTAGATCTTATCTAAAGAGTAACATCTTCCAGTAATTCTGGCAATGCATTCTGCAGAAACAAAAGATACGTTCGCCCGGTCAATCGTGGCGGCAACACATAAGGGCCAATTAAGTTATTTCCGACAATTCCACACCAAATGTTCACGGAGAAATGCTCTTGATGCGCTCGAGCTCTGGTAACATGCGGGTTAGCATCTGCCCAATGGTGCTGGTTGTGAGAATTTACGATTCCTGTCCAGGTGAAGGTTGCTTCGTCCGTGAAAAGCATCTGGCTGAGATAACTAGGGTCTGCTGCATGACGACGTTGTATCCATTGGCAAAATCGTTGTCGGTGTGGATAGTCCGTTGGGTTCAGTGCCTGAACCAGCTGCAGGTGGTATGGATGCAAAAGCTGACGGTGAAGAATGCGCCAAACAGATGAGTGCGGAATGTGTACCATGGAAGAAATACCTCGGGTGCTTGTCTGTGGTTCATCATGTATGATGTCAATTATCACATCCTCCTCATCCGGAGAATGTGCTACAGGCCGCCCTTGTTCTGTTTGACGGCCAAAGGAACCACGCTCCCTCAAATGTCTGTCGACAGATACAAATGTTCGGTTATTTGGCACACGTCTATTCGGAAAGCGTTCTTGGTAGAGTCTTCTTGCTTCCACAGCATTTCCGTCCGCAAGACCATACATTAGGTGCATGTCAGTGTATTCTGCACTGGAATACGTGTACATGACTTTTTTTTTACGTAAATCCTAATGCGTATGTCAAAGCACGCAAACGTTCTGAAATTGATATTCCTAGTGGATGTACAGTAGTGAAACTACAGTAATGGAAACAACCGTACACAACTAATGGAACAACCCTAAAGTAGGTTTAAATGGAACAGACCACTCAACCTAGTGTTGGGTCGAAACACTGGAACTGCTAAAATATCGTCCGCTAACTACCGTGCTTCCCTACTGTATGATATTGGATTACTCGCAAACAAATCGTTTACAGACAAAGTACTATAGATCATTTTCGTCTTCTTTTGACCTGAAGAATATGTCACTAAATTTATTGTACATAATTTTGAAACTCCCTGTATAAAGCAAAAAAATACAATATTAGAGATGCAGAGATTTTAAATCTTAAACAGTTTATTTTAATATTACTGATAACTGGGTTCAATTTTGCAACAATGTTAATTTTATTATTAAAACGCGTTTCGGTTTTTAAACCATCGTCAGTTATGTTATGTTATGTTATTGTCAGTTATGTTACAAGATGTTAAAATTTTGAGCAATTTATATAAGAAGGGTGGGCCAGGCTCCATGTTACTACCTACATGTTATAAGAAGGGTGCTAATTGTGCTCATATGGGCGGGCCTTCTTTCACCCCAGTCAATCTCTCGAGTTACTAGGAAAGTCAACTCATAACAACAAGCAATTGGAGGGGAAATAGAAAAACTTGGAATACACGTCTCAGTGAATATTATAAACACGATTAAATATATGAACTAATTAAACAATGATTTTATAAACGTAGGAGTTGTGATAAAATATATATTAATTAAGATAAATAAAACTTCTTTAATTAAAAGAAAACATAACCAAAACATTAATAACAACCACCAATAAAAACACAACAAAAAATCAAAACAATAACACAATTTCTAATTTCAAAGACATCTGCCAAAATAATAAAGAAAAATGGAACATCACTAACATAATATATCAAATTCCATGCGCCAATTGTCAACACATTTACACAGATCAAACAAAAAGACAATTGATAACACGAATAAAAGTACATGAAAGAGCACTTAGAAATAAAAATAAAAACAATCATTTAGTGATCCACTGCATTAACCAAAATCATAATCCGGATTGGAATAAAATCAAAATCATTAGTAAAGAAATAAATTATAAAAAAAGACGAATAAAAGAAACCATCAATATTATTTCGAATGAAAAAAATTTAGCCAAACCATCTATAGAAATTAATAATAAATGGAAATAACTACTAAAAATATAATACCACTTCCCTTACACTCAACAACCCTGATCACAACAATCAAACTAATCATAATATAACACATCGTATTAGATTACATTGTTTTGTTTTTATTATTATATCTTCCATTCATTCAAAAAACTTTATTACTGAAGATGAGAAAAAATCCCGAAAACGTTATAAATTATTTCAAGTTAGTCATCTACGTGTTACGAATCATCGAACATTCATCATAGACCTTCTTCATCTGTAACTGTGTGCCTCCCTGTGTTCGTGTAACATTTCTTCTCTAGATCTTCGTTTCTTCTGTGTTTCTTCTGTATTTCGTCTGAGTTTCTCCACAAGACCTTTGTTTCATTTGTAATTCGTCCTTCAACATTTACTTTATCAATTGGGTGACTTTTTTCATTGTTTTCTATAATTTATTTTAATTTATTTGTTTTCTTTTAATTAAAGGAGTTTTATTTATCTTAATTAATATGTAATTAAACAATGAATTTGTTTGGCTACAAAATAAAATTTTTGAAGATGAGTTGATACGCGGACAAATGATTAAAATGGTATAACTTAAATAACGAATAAAATTATCATTATTTATACGTATATATAAGAAATAATAATAATACTAGTAATAATAATAATAATAATAATAATAATAATAATAATAATAATAATAACGGATATGGAGGGTATAAGCATATAGTAGATTTGTAAGAATCAAATAAAACAGACGGAAACAAAACGGAAAGGCATTCTCCATACAGAGATGATCTATCAGAGCGAGCTGTGTGTGTTGAGGGAGGGGGGTGCAATGAAGTGGGAAGTCAATAAATAAAATGATATTAAAATAAATAAATAAATAATAATAAATAATAAAAAACTGTTAGGATAGTTTAGTATCACAAAACCAAAACCACCGTATGAAATCGATTAACTTATCATACTTTGTATGGGGTGACATTGTAAATAGCGTAATGCTTAAAGATAAATTTTTTTTTGTTAAAACCGCAGATGTAATAAATTTTGACATGTATTCATTAATATGTTGATCTGAATTTAAATATTAAAAAAATTCCACTCTCTACGAGCTTCAATGTTTGAGACATTAAAATTCATTATGTTTCTGGAAAGAGAGTCATTAGGTTTCTGTCCCCCAGTTGACCATTGCCCAGTTAGTTGGTGCTCAGTCGTCCGTACCCTCACTTTAAGCTCTCTCTATCCACCTCCCCCACCCTACTCAGGAAGCTTCTTTAAATCAACACCTAGCCTAGGCTTCAACCCCCTGAAGGAAAAGTCATTTCCTTGAGTAAGGAAAAAATAGAAAAGGGGTTGATTGTGGGTCAACTACAACCCAAACATTTGAGCTCTTTTTGATACACATTGATTTTATGCCCATTAGAAAATAGTATACAAAAGTAATACATTTTAAAAGACATAGTATATATCTTTAAAAACTGATGAGTAATAACGTTCGGAAAATCTGTATATCATGAGATATAAGCCCCCAAGAAAGTACTTCAAAGCCAACTTGAGAAAAATTAAAAATAATAAACAAAAGCATTTAATCAAATTGAAATTTCTGGGAGACTTATTTCTGGGGGAAGAAGTTTTTAATGTTTCATCTCCTTTATATTGTAAATTTTGTTTCATGGTTGATTTAATGTTTCTGTTTATTTTTTGTTTCTTATTTTTAATTTTCCTTAGGTTGGGTTTAAAATAAATTCTTGGAAACATATTTCATCTTTAAAAACTACTTTTCAAATCTAATTATTAATCACTACTATTTGCAATCACTACTATAGCCAGAGAGGAAAGAGTAGAATGTTAGCTATAACATCATACAGCCTCAATAAAGATAACAGGAAACCACTGATCCACATAAAACTAAGTAAGTTTTATGTGGATCAGTGGTTTCCTGTTATCTTTATTGAAGTTCGTCCACAGTGTCCGGCTCCAGTTCTCTCTTAAATCATACAGCCTACTTTTTCCTCCCTGCTATAGCTTTGCGTTAAGAATGTTTCGAGTGTAGTTGCATGGCAGAAGTAGAATGGTAGTTGTCCCACACTGCAATCCACGAGCCAGATTCAATTGGGTAATACAGGGTAATATAGGAAGGGCCATTTCGTCCTTCCTCCGAGCTCAACCCAGTTTTACATCATCTGGGTTCTAAATAGATTATACATATACTGTAGAATACTACATGTATTACTAGTTTTTCAATACATCCATGGATTTCTTACTTGACGTCTTTCTCAGTTCGCCTCGGATTTCTCATATATTCCATCCTCTTTCTTATTTGTGCGGCAAAAATTGTGCCTCATTTCTGTTTTAACACCCTGTTTATAGCTATCTAGTGGAAACGCGTAGGTAAGAAAGGATTTTTCACAACGTATTGCCACAGAATAACGTGGATATTTCACAGCATAATATAAAATTATTCTACTATAATATTTATATAACAAAAGATGGTGATAACCAATTTGCTTAATAATAAATGAATAGAATGAAATTTAAAGTGAATTCATCAGTATCCACGTAGTATACTTTTACTGGAAATTTAAAGAAAATTCATCAGTTCCTAATATTTTTAGTTAAACTGCTTTTAAATAGAATAACTGTATATTTTTAGCAATAACAGCAACGAGCAGCCTATTCCTTTGCTATCAATAAAAAGAAGTGTCAATTTATTCTTCAGCTTTACGAAATTCTTTTCCAAAGTTTCAATAATTGCAAAAACATGTAATATTTCCTTTAAGCAGAAAATAAAATAACTCCTTCCAATTATTTTTTTTCTTCAAACAATTTTAGTTTCTACGAATGAAAATGAAATCATATTTTTTTAGTACACATTTAGAAAAATTTCCATTTGTTTTTAATTCTTACATACTTAAGTAGAATATACAATTTTTCACTTACTATTAATATGCTTTACTAAATGAAATTAAAATATACATTCTATAAAAAGTTTACTACATAATGTGTTATAGTGAAAAGGTTTTTCCTCAATTTTTATTAGTGATTTCATACTAATTTATGATGAGAATATTAATGAATGAATTTTTTGAATGGTGCCTCACAATTAAGGCTATTAGCGACAAGAAGAAACAAAATACATGAAGCAAAAACTAAAACACGTCAGTCCAAATGAGCAAGACTGCAGAATAAACAACGAAAGCTCCAGTTTAATGATGAGACATATAAAACAGATGATACAGATGATGTATAAAAAAATATAAACTACTAATGAAGAGAAACTAAAGAAATTCAATGAGTTAAATGAAAACAATTTTAAAATAAAATTAACTTAAAACTGGAATATTCAAATTAAAAAAACTATTCCTCAAATTTCCAAAGTCTGTTTTGTCAGTTATTTGAAGAAATATTTGGATAGATATTCTTTCAAACAAAGCATTAACGGATAAAAAGGACAACGGGGAAGTTACAAATGTCTCATCTGAAAATTTATCTGAAGTTTCTTTACTTAAAATTATATTTATTTTTCTTAACAAGATATTGAATAGTCGAAATCTCACTTTGTATAGAGTAATTATTCTGAATTCATTTCCTGCTCGAGATCGCATAATATTTATGATGCACGGAAATAATATAAGAAATGATTGTATTAATGTAAATCATAATGGTTTCATGATAATATAATTCTACAAATGTAAGCTTATAATACGCGATTCTGATATAATTCTAAACGATTCCTCTAATGGAAATCGCCATGTTTGTTTTGATCATAAACCACGATGTAAGAGTAAACACACGTGAAAATTAAAGCAGATACGAGGAACTGGCATCTGACAACGAGAGTATAGCTTGTCTCTTTTTCTTAATGTTTCCAGGCACTTTGCACACTTGCAGAGGGCGCTTTTGCATGGTTTTTGACTTCAGCTTCACACAAGATGTGTATAGAGTGTGTATGGAGATAGGAAATTTAGCGTACATACGAGGAACTTGAAGAAAGATGATTTTATGCATCAGGTCACCGCTTTACAAGGAAATTTAAGGTTAAGCAATGCGAAGAACCGAAAAAAGTCCTCTTAATGTTGGTGTGTAAAGCAATGCAGTTCCTCTCAACGGAGGGTATACAGGAACACACACACACGCTCAATTAATCAAAAGGAAACAACCTATAGATACACTTCAGCCCAGAATTAGCTTTAAAGTCCCAAAAAATATTATAAAGACTGACTAAATAGAATCCCAGAAAAAACAAGACTATAACTAGTAAAACGATTTTCAAATATGCTGAAAAGAAGAATATAAAAATTTGCTGTTTAACATGGCAGTAATACTAGCAGAGGACCAGGCGTTGCCAGGGATATCTACACTTGTAGGTAAAGAGAACAATCTCAAGAAGTTAAATTATTACTCAAATTGGTTAATTAATAACTCAATAAATATAACACAGAGCGAAGGGACTATCCATTCTTTGAAAAATCCGAAAAGCAGGAATTCTAAGTGATATATCCGTGGCTCTAAATCTTTGTATTTTTGAATAAATTTTGAAATATCTTAAAAATAAACACATGAAAACGCTTATAATAATTACAGTAAAACTTCATAATTAAAATACGAAAGAAAATTTTTTACTTGCTTACATGACCTCTCCAAGGATGCCACTGCTATTCTAAATAATTTCTTACTGACGTAATCTTACTTTAGATGTACACTTGATGTTGTTGCAATTCCCATTCTTCTCCCGATGTCTTGAAGCAAAAATTGGCCATTCATCACTTTGTGTAGTCTAGCGGTCGCCGATTCTTCTAGATACTTGCTTACCATTTGCTCAATACAGCACGAAGCTAAAGGAGTGCTTCCTCTATCGTCTTTCACTCTTTCTCAATAGTCTACTAACTTATTATTTCCAGTTACTGATCACTTATAAAGATTTCTAAGAAATTGTTAAGTACTAAGAATTCTCTTTTCTAAGAAAATCCTGAACAACAGGAATTCTATGCATTGAATTCAATATTGCACAAACTTTGCCTTGCATTGTTGGTCATGAGACATATATTGGTCATCCTTGCATAGTGTTGGTGCATTGCGTGTAGACACCATTGTTGATACCTATTTCTGCACAAACTTTTATTTGCATTGTTGGTCATGAGATATATATTGTTGGTCCCTGCAGAGTGTTTGTGCATTGCGTGTTGATACCATTGTTGATACTTATTGTTGCAAAAACTTTGACTTGCGTTGTTTGTCATGAAATATTTCTCATTAAGATGCCCTGCTATAACCATGAATATCGATTTTTTATCAATAATTATTATTATTTCGAAATCTGAGGTAGACAGTGACCTTTCTAATACTTTGAAAGTCATGTATGCGAAATTATATCAAGATTGGAATAAAACTGTAGATTTGTATAAAAAACAAACAAACCCACAAACAAACAGACACACAAACATCCTTCTTTATATATGTAGAAAGACTAGCAGAGGACCCGGCGTTGCCCGGGATATTTACGCTTGTAGGTAAACAGAACAACCTCCAAAAGCTAAATTAAACTTCCAAATTGGTTAAATAATAACTCAATCACTACAATATAGAGCGAATGGACTATCCTTTCTAAGAATAATCCGAAAGACAGGAATTTACCTCTTCTGTGTAAAAATCTATTCTAGGTGATATACCGGGACTTGATTTACCGAAAAAAATTTTTTTAAAGGCTTACAATGGATGTACTTCTCAAAGGATGCCTTCTAGTCTAGATAATTTTTTTACTCACGTAAAGTTACTTTAGGCGTACACTTGATATTGTTGCAATTTCCTTTCTTCTTTCGATGTCTTGAAGCAAAAATTGGCCATTCATCACTTTGTGTAGTCGCCGATTCTTCTATTTACTTGCTTACCATTTGCTAAATACAGCATGGAGCTAAGGGAGTGCTTCCTCTATCGTCTTTCACTCTTTCTCGATAGTCTGCTAACTCATTATCTCCATATTTTTTCAAAGCTCTATAACTCATTATAAAAAACAAACAAACAAACCCATAAACAAACAAATATCCTTCTTTATATACGTAGAAAGGTAGATACAGCAGTGGCGAAAACTGCATGTAAATTTGTGTGTTCGATTGCTGCGTTCACCCGAATCTTTCAAAACACGCGCGAAATGAGAAA
This sequence comes from Rhysida immarginata, assembly GCA_023313115.1. Lineage (NCBI taxonomy): Eukaryota > Metazoa > Arthropoda > Chilopoda > Scolopendromorpha > Scolopendridae > Rhysida > Rhysida immarginata. Next base: position 200,170 of record JAHWFO010040937.1, read on the forward strand.
TGAAATGCTCGCACGTCTAAATGTTTTAAACTATTGCACCTAATGACGTATATTAAAGATAGACTCCGAATCCTATTGTTAACAGCGGCAAAAAGTGAAGCAAATTGAGCCGTGATAGTTCTGGGCAGGAGTGAGTCGTGGAGTAATTAGCTGTATGGCTGCTTTATTTTTGAAGATTTTGGGCCTGAGGAATAATTAATTCAAAACCATTCCTCAAAGTTAAACTGCTTACAACTGTACAAACAAACAAGAAAAAAGATCAGGAATCTTTTTCCACAAAAATAAATTAAAAATACGTAACTAAAATGAAAATACGTAACTGAAAGACAATCGAAACGAAATTGAAATTGAAACCATAATCGAAAAATTGTTTATACAATATAATAAGATACTTCAAATACAAAGTAAACGAAAAGATAAACTTTTCACTCCGTGATCGGCGTGTGAAAGAATTATTAATCAGCTACTCTCATGTTTAGCCATGTGTTTTGCATCACCTTCACTCACTTTCGTCCATGACAGTTCTGGGCATGGAGCTTCCCAATTTGCTTCAAGTTACAACAATTGGATTCGGAGTCTATCTTTAATATACATCATTGATTGCGCCTATGTTCTTTCCAATGCTGGAGCCATTCATCGCTTCTTAATCAAAATTACCAAAAACTTGTTATGAGAGAAAAATCATTGTTGCAAACATCATGTCCAGAAATATCAGAAGTGATTGTGTTTCCAATGAAATCCGGTAGTGTGTCCACGTGTTGCGTTTAGTCACAAACAATGATAGGTTCATGAAATCGTCAACAGAAGTCACTTTCCTCAATTGAGTTTCTCTCCATAAGTACTTTCCGTTGGGGAAACAAAAAAAATTCCAATGATAGGAGGCAGTATTTGGCTTTGAACTTCTAACTTATAACTGCATTATACAAATGTTGGAAACCTTTCCAGCTAATAACTGTTCATCTCTCCATGAAGGATTTCGTTTTTCGTACAATAAGAAAAGTAGCTTATGCTATCGGTTTGTTCAGACGTCCATCCGTCAGTCTGTAGACACAATTGCAACAATGCATTGCGTTGGAATAGGGAGCGTGCGTATAGCGAATTGTTGGAAGAGACGAATCAGCCTTGCACTGGGTAAATCGCTTGCCGAGCACTTCGTTACGGCTACGTGTTTGCTCTAAACGTTGTTGAGATGGTATGCGTGCAGTATGCACTTGATTAACGATTATAGAAAGGGGATATCGTTGCCTAAACCAAAAGAATTTCTTTATTCGCAGGGAGCTTATTAATTATTACGATAACTTGAAATCGAATTAACCTTTTCACACTCTGTTCCATAAATATGGGACAGAGCACGAACAAGTTTGTAGGTGAGAAAGCCGGAATAGGTACAATAGCACGGGTGAGATAGCCGGAATAGGTGAGATAGCCGGAATAGGTACATTGGGACTATTATGATAGCCCTTAAAATTTTCCATTGACCAGATTTGGTATGTAATATATCTAACAACTCGTAACGACGTATCATGAATGAATATAAGGAATAATTGATGATGGCGAAATTTGTTTACAAGTATATTTTCTAATGATACCATATGTCACCTTTAGAACGTTCAAAGCTAAGACATAGCATGTAATATATCAAACATCCCTTAGCGATGTGTCATGAATAAAAATATCAAGTAATTAATAACTGTTGGAATTGGTTTATTACTACATGTTTTATGGTACCGTTGAAACTTTCCATTTTAAGACGTGGCATGTAATATATCAAACAACTCGTAAAAACGTCTCATGAATGAATATAATGAATAATTCATGATAGTTGTAATTAGTTTAGTAGTACTTGTCCTAATCGTACCATGGTACCATTGGAACTTTCAATGCTAAGATATGGCATGTAATATATCAAACAAGTCGTAACGAAGTGCTATGAATGAAAATAATGAGTAATAATTGATTGTTGTAATTAGTTTATTAGTACGTGTCCTAATCGTACCATATGGCACCATTGGAATTTTCAATGCTAAGATATGGCATGCTATATATCAAACAGCTCATAAAGGAGCGCCATGAATGACTACAACGAGTAATTAATGATAGTGGAATTTAGTTTAGTAGTATGTGTTGGAACTTTCCATTTTAAGACATGGTAACACATGATACCATTGAAACTTTCAATTCAGAGGTATGACATATAATATATCAAACCACTCGTAACAACGTACCATGAATAAATATAATGAGTAATTAATGACAGTGGAAATTCGTTTAGTAGTACGTGTCCTAATTGTACCATATGGTACCATTAAAACTTTCAATGCTAAGATATGGCGTGTAACATATCAAACAACTTGTAACAAAGTGCCATGAATGAATATAACGAGTAATTAATGATAGTAGGAATTAGTTTATTTGTACGTGTCCTAATCGTACCACATGGTGCTATAGGAACTTTCAATTCTGAGATATCGCTTATATGACATAGTTCGTAACAACGTGCCATGGATGAATATAATGAATAATTAATGATAGTGGAAGTTAGTTTAATAGTACGTGCCTTAATCGTACCATATGGTAATGTTGGAACTTTCCATTTTAAGAAATGGTAACACATGATACCATTGAAACTTTCAATGCTAAGTTATGGCATGTAATATATCAAACAAGTCGTAACGAAGTGCTATGAATGAAAATAATGAGTAATGAATGATTGTTGTAATTAGTTTATTAGTACGTGTCCTAATCGTACTATATGGTACCACTGGAACTTACAATGCTAAGATATGGCATGCTATATATCAAACAACTCATAACGGAGTGCCATGAATGAATACAACGAGTAATTAATGAGAGTGGAATTTAGTTTAGTAGTACGTGCCCTAATCGTACCATATGGTAATGTTGGAACTTACAATGCTAAGATATGGCATAGTATATGTCAAACAACTCGTTATGGATTGCCATGAATGAATATAAAGAGTAAATAATGATACTGGTAATTAGTTTAACATTGTGTATTCTAATGATAACAAGTGGTACCATTGGAACTTTCAATGCTAAGATATGGCATGGAATACATCAAACATGTCGTAACGAAGTGCTATGAATGAAAATAATGAGTAAATTAATGATTTTTGTAATTAGTTTATTAGTACGTGTCCTAATCGTACCATATGGTACCATTGGAACTTACAATGCTAAGATAGGGCATGCTATATATCAAACAACTCATAACGGAGTGCCATGAATGAATACAATGAGTAATTAATGATAGTTGAATTTAGTTTAGTAGTACGTGCCCTAATCGTACCAAATGGTAATGTTGGATCTTTTCATTTTAAGACATGGAAACACATGGTATCATTGAAACTTTCAATTCAGAGTTATGACATATAATATATGAAACCACTCGTAACAACGTGACATGAATGAATATAAAGAGTAATTAATAATAGTGGTAATTCGTTTAACAGTACGTGTCCTAATTGTACCATATGGTAGCATTAAAACTTTCAATGCTAAGATATGGCATGTAATATATCAAACAACTCGTAACAACGTTTTTATGAGTTGAATATATCGAGTAATTAATGATAATGGGAATTAGTTTATTTGTACATATCCTAATCGTACAAGATGTTGCCATTGGAATTTTCAATGCAAAGATATGGCTTGTTATATAATTACCAACTTCTTAGCAGTTGTTAGACCTAATGTTTTACATGGCTTAATGGTATCAAGTGCATATTGCTTTTAGGCCATTATCCATAATTGATTATGGTTAGACATATTGCTAATTACTCGTTTTCATATTAGTTGGTAACGTAGATACGCTTTAATAAATAGAATGTGAAGAAAAATTAGACACACACAACGCTTCAGCAATTGAGGCTAATTTCGTTTAAGATCATTCAGGAATGTATACAAATTCTAGAACTTTTATTTGTCCAAACATTTAAAGAATAACTAGACTCTCCATTTTCACCTGTCAGTTCTTCAAGTTTATTTGTTTAAATTCTTTTTTTTACGTTAGTTCACTTAAGTACTAATTTACCATTCGACTTTCATATTAATATATTTTTTCTAAAGGGTTTTAAAATGTAGATTAATTTTATGTATCAATGTATGATGCCTCGATTATATAAAACGAAAATTTGCTCCTTTTACCTGCGTTGGCGGTAAAATCATTCCTGTTAAAGTTTGTTTTCTCTATCGATAAATATGGTACAGAGCACGAACAATTTCGTAGATGATACTGTGTACAGCTGAAATACATGTAGGTACAATAACACGTGTTCTAATGGTTCGATTTTGATACCCCTCTTAAAATTTTCAATGAACATATGCCAAGTAATATATTAAACAACTCGTAATGGCGTGTCATGAATAAATATAAGTTAATGAATCAAAATTATTTTAGTTTTACAGTTCTAATGGTACCATTTTGGTTCCTTTGGGACTTTGATAGGCCACGTAATATATCAAAGAGAGCTCGTATCAGCGTGTCAAGAATATATATAACGAGCAAGAAATGGAAATCGAATTTGTGTTAGTAGTACGTGTTCTAGTGATATCATTTTTGTACCATTGGGAGCTTTCACTGCTAACATGTGGCATGTAATATATCGAACAATTTATAACGATGTGTCATGAATGAATATAACGAATATTTAATTATATCCGGAATTGGTTTAGTAGTACTTATTCTAATAATACTGTATGTTACCTTTGAAAACTTTCAGTCCAAAGATATGACATGCAATATATCAAGAACTAGTAACGACGTGTCATGAATGAATAAAATGAGTAATTAATGATATTCGAAATTCGCTTAGTAGAACGTGCTCTAATGGTACTATATCGTACCATTGGAAACTTTCAATGCTAACACCCATATTCAGAATGAGCACTCATGCTCTTGCTCTTACTCAAACCATTATTCAGAACGAATTCAATTATATGAAATTTGTATTCAACAATGATCTTGAGTGCCTAAGCCAATGCGCAAGACCGCTCATTCTGAATACGGGCATAAGATATGGCATGTAATTTAACAACTCGTAATGTCCATAGCAGTTGTTGTCCATAGCTAATTGCTATCAAGAGCAACTTGCTGTTAGGCTTAAGATTATCAATGTCTGAATTCTAATTAGACTTATTGTTGTCAGAACTAATCGCAAGTAGCTAATCGCTTGCTTCAACAGTATATGATTATGTAGAAATGCTTTAGCAATAGTATGAAGAAATAATCGATGCATACACAAAATGGTTCAACATTTGATGCTCACTTCATTTAACATTATCGTAGGAATGCTTATGATAGCGCTTTGTTATGCATTTATCCACTCGAATATAAAAAAAGAATTAAAACTCTTTTTATTTAATCTATTGGCTCCTCAATTGTATTCGTTTAAATTCTAGTATGTCTTTAATCTCATTATTTAGGAATTCAGTTTTCGTATTTATATAGTTTTCTCTAAAGTGTTTCTCCTAGGTGCTCCTTCAAGTGAGGATAGAGGTGAAAGCTTCATACAGCCCAGAAGAATCAGTTTCACTGGGACATCATCGAACACCTTACCTACAGCCCAGACATTGCTCCAAGTGACTTTCAACTCTTTCCTCACTTGAAGGAACACCTAGGAGACCGACGATTCGATTCAGACGAGGAGGTGAAACAGTTAGCGACAACGTGGCAGAACACACAAGGATGATCAAGCTTCAAGGAGTGCATTGCCATTGTTTTCATGTGCTAGCAATGAGCCATTGGATTGTTACTCCAAGAGCTTAAATTGGACAACACTGGAAATTTTTTTCACTGCTCACCAAGCCATCGGCCAGGATGCCAGCATGAGCCTGCTCCATCTGCATCCTAGCCACTAGTGTGTTGTGTGGTGCATTTGCCTCCCCCTGGTGTCTCCTGGGGGAGGTCTACTTTCTCCCTGAAAACCTAAACTTTTTCTATATCAACCATGGATCGCATGGTTGATATGATTGCCGACGGCCCCTTCGCCGTCGGCATGTTCATGAAGGAGCTATATCCTAAAACGCGTATACCTCCGGTTCTCCCGTCGGGTCACCCTGCTGTGACTGTTCTGCAGAGGCTCTCTTCGACAAAATCGAAGATGCTCTGCAGGCAACAGAATGTTGCAGACCGAATTGTCGATGCGGATTTCATCAAGGTTGGGCAAACCACCATCCACCTGAGTTATGCCGAACCCGGATACGTTCCAGTTCTTATCCGGGGCGCATCGCCACTGATGGCGGAGAAATATCTCCGAGACTACATGTCGGACTATGGGGTAGTACGTAGGATTTCGTACCCCCTGCACCCAGATTCTCCTCTTCAGATGACGGGCGACATCGTAGTCTTCATGGAGCTCCATAAAGACATTCCTTCGAACCTTGTGATGCGCGGAATTAACGTCTCCGTGTCTTACAAGGGCCAGAGGCAGTGCTGCTGGTACTGCAAAAACAGTTCTCATGTTCGAAAAGACTATCCTCTCCTTCGGAAATGTGATTTCTGCCACAAGACCGTGCACAAGTTCCACCAGTGCCAGGAGAGGTCAGATGCCCTATCAGCAGCCCCAACGCCATCGCCTCAAGGAATGTCGTCCCAGCAACCAGGAAAGAAGACTTCACCGGCCAAGTCAAATGAGCCGAGCAGAGCAACAGCGCCTCGTCCTCTACCAAGGATGTCAAAGACGACCCCATCGTTGTCGTCACCTCCTCCTTCATCGGGGAAATCTAAGTTGGCCCCACCATCGACGCCTTCTTCATCACCGAGGAAGTCGAAGGCGACCCCACTATCGTCGCCTCCTCCTTCACCAAGGATTTTGAAGACGACCCCACCATCGTCGCCTCATCCTACAACTCCTGGGAAGGAGATGCCGACTCCCCCTCCTCGGCCTAGTGTGGTGCAAGAGACTGTTTCCTCTCGTGCACCTTCGCCTGATGTTTCCCCAATGTTGGAGGACTGTCAATCTGCTGAAGTCATCTTAGACGATTCGTTGTGCTCCGGGTCGGTGTTTGATGTGGTGGAGTGTCCAGCTCTTCCTCCACCTGCTCTTTCATCGGCTTCGCAGCCTCTTCAAATCGCCTGTGCGCCCACGCCTGGTAATATTTCATCTTCTGCTGGGACTACCAAGCCATCAGCGTCTGATCAGCGGGATCTTCTTGCGACGCCTGAGAGCCCTCGCAAGAAAAAGGCCCGACGACATCGTAGCAAGAGGGACGGGATTCCTATGTCCTCATCATCTGAACGAGACAGCTGCGTAGACCGTCATCATCGCAGCCCTTCTTCCTCTTCGGGACGTGCTCACTCCCCTAGACAGAAGACATCTGAGCCTCCTCTGTCATCCATGAGGCTCAAGACTCCTTCAGATACAGGTCAGCCTCCATCAGCCTAAATTCGCGGTGAAGGTCTTTTCCCTAAACGTTCGTTCCCTTGGTTCGTCTTTCAAGCAATCGGTTTTATCATCATTTGTTGCCCTGTACAGGCCAGATATTCTACTCCTTCAAGAGGCAAAGCTAGCTGCTTCGCAACAGCTTGCTAACCTACCTGGCCTTCGCAGTCAATATCCATCTGCGCAGTTCTTCATCAACTCATCTTCGCCACATGGACAGGGGGTTGCTACCATCATCTTCAACCCCTCCATTGTGGTGTCGAACTGCGTCTTTGACTGTGAGTGCAGGGTAATTTCTTTGGACCTCCTGCTATCTGGTCTCAAATTCCGATTGCTTAATGTGTACGCCCCGTGTTTATCAGCAGAGAAACGGACATTCTTTAAAGATCTGGATTTTTACCTGTGCTCGTCCTTGCCTGCAGTGGTTGCTGGGGACTTCAATTGCCATCCGGATGAAAACAACATCTTTTCGTCTGGGTACATCTACCAGCTGTGCCAGCGGAATGCACTATTCGATCTGTGGGCGTCTTCTTCCCATTCCAACCAATGGGGGTCCACCTTTCATCAAGGGCCCTCTGTGTCATCAAGGTTGGACCTTTATCTAGTAGACGCCACTTTCGCTGGTGCGCCTGATTCCATTGAGGTCATTCCGTGCTCGTTTTCAGACCACAGTGCCATCAAGTGGTCCTGGAACCCTCCATTCCCTGCCTCCTCTGCAGGCACTACTTCGAACAATTGGTTCCTGAACGTTTCTCTGCTTGACATCGATAGATACAAGGGATTGTTCGTTCGGTTTGTGGAAAGACATCTTCACAACCTGCCTCCATCGCTAGCTTCGTGGCTTTCTTTTAAATCTAAGCTCCGTCGCTTTTTTAGAAAGATTGGGTGTGATGCTGCTAGACGCAATCGGCGCCATCTCCTCCTGCTCCAAGAAATCCTGCGCCTCCTCCGCTGTTCCATCCAGAAGGGGGCATATGCTGATGACATCCGCCAAGTGAAGAGCGAGATCAATGCTCTAATGATCCGCAAGGCCGCCGGTGCAGCTCTCAGGGCCAAACTGTCCTGGGCATCTGACGTCCGGAATATGTTGTCAGCTGTGTTCGCTGAGGAGAGGCGTCACGCCAACAAGAAGAGGTGCCATCGTTTGGTGGTGGAAAATGGGATAGTGGAAACCGACGCTGACATCTTGTCGGCTTTTCACTCCCATTTTTCATCATTTTTTGGCCACCCAGTCTTTCCATCCGACGCCACGACGAATTGGATCGAGGTACTTAAACCTTTCACTGCTGATGCTGACCTGTCAATTACCCATCCCTTTTCCGAAGATGAAGTCAAGAAGTTTCTGTCGATGGATGGCCGTCATCAGTCCAGCCCTGGATTAGATGGCATCCCGTATTCGTTCTACAATGCGACTTGGAAACTTCTTGGGCCTTTCCTGGTGCAAGTTTTCAACTCCATTCTTAAGGACCCTTCCTCCATCACGTCGGACTTTACCGCGGGGAGAATCATCTTACTCCCCAAAGTACCGAATCCTGAACTCGTCACCCAGTGGAGGCCTATTACTCTACTCAACACAGATTATAAGGTCTTCACTGGCGTGCTCCAACAACGGCTAAAATGATTCGCCGACGAGTACTTCGATCCGGGACAATCCATTCCATCTCGCAGGATGTCCGACAACATCATCACCATCAAATGTGTTATGGAGGAAGCGTGTGTGCGCCGTCAGACTTTTGCCGTCCTAAGTCTTGACCAGGAAAAAGCCTTTGACAAGGTGAATCAGGTGTTTCTTTTCCGAGTGTTTCACCATCTTCATCTTCGGAAATTTGCTACAATTATCTCAGCACTGTTTGCTTCTGCCACGTCATGCGTGGCGATTAATGGCTCCAATTCGCTTTTCTTCGAACTGTCCAAAGGCGTTAGGCAGGGGTGTCTCATCTCTCCCCTCTTATATATTTTCTACTTGTAGCCATTATAATAATTTCTTAATCGCCACCCAGATGTCCAGGGGTACGATTTGCCAGCTGCTTCCATCAACATCCGTACGCTGGCATACGCTGATGATGTAGTGTTATTTGCATCTGATGCATATTCCCTGGGCATCTATAAAGAATCTTTCGATCACTTTAGCACTTTGACAGGAAGTTCCATCAATCTCGTCAAGTCTAAAGGCATCGCTATTGGGAAGTGGACAGTGGACTATCTTCAAACCTTCCCAATAACGTGGTGTGAGCAAATTACAGTGCTGGGATACGTCTTCTCTTTTCTACCCGACATGGACTCCCGTCACTGGCAGCAAGTTATTGACAATTGTTTGTCTCCCCTTGGCAAGAACTTTCGTTATTCCACCTCGATGTTTGTCAAGGCGAAGTTCATCAAGACACACAACTTGTCCCTTTTGACATCTAAATGCCTATTCGCCTTGCCATCTCCTCAGCTTTTGAAGAAAGTGCATGGTGCCATTGCAGACTGTTTTTGGGGGTATGCAGCGGCCCGTCATCCCCTTCGCCGGGAACTGCTGTATATCCCCTTCGAGGGAGGAGGTCTGGGCCTGCCTAACATCCGGCACTACCTCATTGCGGCCAGAATGGCTGCCTTGATCCGGGTCTTCCTTCTTCCCCCTCCCATCTGGGCCAATTTTCTGTTCCTGCACCTGCGTTTATTTTTCAAGGTGAATGGGCTACCAGTTCCCACTTCGCTGCCAGTGACTATCAACCTACGATCTCCTGGGTTCTATAACCGAATCCAGAGAGACCTAGCGACTTTTGTTTCTGATTTACGTCAGGTAGACCCACAAGACTGGGGGAGCCTACGTCTATCTTGGTTCTTCCAGCAGGCCTACCAGGGTGCGTATTCTGACATTGTGCGCTGGCACCCCGAATATCCATGGTCAGCCATCTTGAAGGCCATCAAGTCCTTTGCCTTCGAGAGGACTGTATTTAACTTTCAATGGCGTCTGCTGCACCATGGATTCTTTACTCTCCAACGTCTACATCAGTTGGGAGTAGTCGGTTCTGCTGGTTGTTTGGTTTGTGGGTCACCTGAAACCATCGACCATGTGTTCTTTGAGTGCCCGTTCGCATAGTCCATCTGTGATCGCCTTTAATCACATTTTGATCTGACTGCCTTCTCCATCCAGTCAGTGCGATTTCTGATGGACTAATCCACCGGTGTTGCTTATAAGCTGGACCTGGCCACTTCCATCGCCTTCATGAACAGGGAGCTTTGGCTGGCTCGTCAGCAGCGATCTGCTGGTGTGCCTTCGCCAGCCTCAGCCATCTGGAGGAGAGGTGCCTTCCATCTTAGGTCTTTCCTCCAGCTCGAGTGGCCACGGCTTGGCCCAGCTACGTTTCGGAGACGATATTCGTCAGATCAGCGTCTCTGTAAGGTCATTGGAGGGGATACGAACAACATCTCGTATCTCTTCACCTTTCCCCTCAACATCGATAACCTATCGGTGAGCGGACGGGCCTCCTTTTGAGGCGTTTATATAGGCGGTGCAGCCTTTGAAGGCTGCCCGTACTCCTATCGCATGTGCGCCTGGGCAACCTGCCTGTTTTACGATCTAAGGGTGCCCCTCTGGAGCCTTACCACCGGCTCCAGTTCCAACAGCGAATTTTCCATCTTGTGTTTACCGCCTCTTCAGTGTGTTTTCCGTAGTACAATCTTCAAACAAAATGTTGTAACACATATAATTTTTTTTTTTTGCATCAATATCAGGACATGTAAGCAACTTTTCAATTTCACCCTCGCCTGTTAATTCTGTTGAGATGGACATTTTTTTTTTTATAAACTGTGATACAGGTTGTTCTGGTTTCCCAGACAATCTCTTCTCCGGATATCATTTTCATCCAGTTTCAAACATGTAAATCTTCACACTGTTGTTGTGCGTCATGCTGACTGGGACTTAGTTAATTTTTAATTTGGACACTTTAACCTTTCTAAATTTATTTAATTGTTATTTTTTTTAATTCTCTTCTGTCTTCAGTCTAAGCCAATATGTAATTTGAAATTATTCTTTTACCAATTTTTTTTTGGGG
>JAHWFO010040937.1:211712-228392 GCA_023313115.1 Rhysida immarginata
TATGTAGTCGATTGCTGAGTAATCCCATTTAAATTTTTTTTTTAAAACCTTAGCTAAAATGCTATTTTTTTTCATGTCTTTGTGATATGAAATTTTGAATTTGTAAGAGAATGTTGCTTCTCTTATGTTTTATTTAATGATTGAATCAATCCATGAGTTATTTTAAACTCATTGGTTATCCATACAGCAATTTCTGAATAACCTTGTGTTATGTTATTTTGCCATTTTAACATTAAAACTTTAATGTCTGATTTTGTGTTGGCCACACAACCGATTCTTGAACCATATTTTCTTATACACCGATTCTGTGTATTCTATACATCTTTCATTTAAAGTATTATAATAACTTGGTTTGATTCAAGCATGGGGATAATATTAATTTTTTTTTCCATATATTACTTGTAATACCATTGTAATGCTTACTATATTTCTTGGGGAAATTCAATTTATTGATCTTTTAAAAAAGAATATGGGATAAATTTATAAACTTTCTTGTTTATTAAAATTTGAATATTTTCTATTCCTATGTCTCTGTTTCTATTTAAGTTGTATACACACCTATTTAGCCTTACTCAGCCAATTTCTAAGTAACTTAAGATTCTGTTTTTTTTTAAAAAAAAAAATATAAACACAACGCAATGTCTGATTCAAATGATGTTTGGATCATAAATCCACTATATGGCACTTTAGTAATTTAATTTCTTGGTGCTAGCGGAGCATCTTAAGTAATTTCTTTTAACATTTTTTTTATGTAGGCAAATCTTTTCTTTAATAAGAATTTACAACCTTTTAATAAAAAGGAAACTTATTCTTTTTAAGGTTAATATTTAATACCTTTGGTACCGTGAATTTATTATCATTAACATTCTTTAATGTTACAAGTGGTGCCAGTTTTGTTTGCTTAATTCAGTAACTTCCCTTTAAATATAACATTGGGTGCTTGAACATTATGGTAATGTTCTTGAAATGTAAGTATTGATATACATTTTCACATTTAGTTCACTGACCTTAAACCCATGGTCGTGACACTCTGTATCCAAAAATATATTTTTATGACATACAAAATTCATTTTTAAACAATTTCATGGCAAACAAAATTAATGAAAATTCAAATTAAGATGAGTTGAATAATTGCTAATCAATAATCTTCGAGGGTGTTTTGAAAAGTTTTGCCTCCCTAGGTTGTAACATATTTATTTTATAAACGATTTTCAAACTTAGTTTTATAGCGTTTATTTACAGTTGTCCCGACATGTGTAATGCACTATTCAGTTTTCGACATAATCCCCAACCCTTTCCACATAATTGTACCATGTGTGATTAATCGGGCGAACCTGTCAGAGAAAAATTCCGAGGTTGTTGTCGACACCAATTAAGTTCTTTTAGTTAAATTCATTAATACTGTATTGAATTTTAAAAATTTTTCTTGGCTAATTTTACTCTCTTGTGGTATAGTTTTCTTCAGTAATAGAGTTGCAGAACAGTCAGCTAATCTGTCATTTTTATCATTTAAAATTTTTTCTTTCATGTCTCTTATTGTCCCTTTTCTTGCTTATATATCTGTTTACAAGTTTTTCAAGGCATTTTATGTACAGTCGGCAACAAAAATACTTAGCCACCTTGCATAGAAATAGCCTTGCAAGGTGGCTAGATAGTTTTGTAGCCGACTGTACAATTTCATTTCTATTCCATTTTCTTTCCTTCTTTCTATTTGTTTCTTAATAAAGTGTATCTCATAGATACAAAGAAAAATAAATTATCTCAAACATGAGTGAAAGGACTTGCAAAAGTTGACATTTTTTAAAAAATGTGTTTGTGGGAATCGTATTTTATCTATTTTTAAAAATCAATGCGTGTGTGTGTGAGTATGTGTGTGAGTGTGCGTGTGTGTGTGAGTATGTGTGTGAGTGTGCGTGTATATGTGTGTGTGTGTGTGTGTCTGTGTGTGTGTGTGTGTGTGTGTTTGTTTGTTTGTGTATTTGCAAAACCAATGGGCATCAAACTTTTCATGATGTTTTAATATACAGGGTGAGTCTAAAGTCGCAGTGCACCCTGTTTTTTCGAAACCTTTGCAGGAACTGGGAAATCTGAACATTAGAGTAAAATATGAGCAAGGTGTTCTATCTTTTACAGTAAGTATCAATTTTTTTAAAAGGAAAGGGGGTCGTATGATATATTAAATAACATCAGCATTTTCTGAAAATGTCATTCCCGTAAACAGATTTGAAGTAGCATTTATGGTTCAAAAGATACAACACATTTTGTTCCATTTTGTAGCAGGTAATTGAAGATGGCTTTGACCACAGAGGAGAGAATTGAGGTCATTTTTATGTCTGGAGAACCAAGTTTCCGTGTCATAGTTGCAGATTTTAATACCGCCACCCAGAAAGACCTCCAATTTCACACAACACTGTCAGGTGCATAATTAAGAAATTCCGAGAAACTGGGACTATGTTTGACAAGGCATGGAGTGATCGTCCAATAAGTGCTACTGACGAGAAAACCTCAAGAATGGTTCTAGCGTCCTTCGTCAAGAGGGACACATGTTGAACACATTTAATGACTGTCCTTTATGGAGAACATTCCAGCCAGTAATTCCAAATAAAATGTGTTGTAACTTTTGAACCATAACTACTACTTTAAATCTGTTTACAGGAATGAAATTGTCAGAAAATGCGGATGTTATTTGATATATCACACGACCCCTTTTCCATTTAGATTCAAGACGGCCGATTTCAAAATTGTGGTCATGTTTGGTACATACCATAAGAGATAGACCACTTCACCCATACCTTACTGGAATATTCAGATTTCCCATTTCCTGCAAGGTTTTCAAAAAAACAATGTATAGTTCAATTTTTGACTCACCCTGTAGTTCGGGAAAGGTTTTTCACAACCTGTCATGGATTTCCGCAGGTTGCAAGGGTTTTATGAGTGAACTGCCCCCCCCCCTTTTTCATGCAACAGTATCTATTTAATTTATAAATTCTATAATGCTACCTACAACAATATGACAATCCAACAATAACAAATAACAATCCACACTTTCAATGAACAATATTAAAATTACAAAAAATGTGAAATTATATTAAGCAATGGATTTTATCATGAGAATAACCTTGAAGTCATGAGTGATTTAAACCCTATACAGCTATTCACAGCTGACAAAAAAGTCAAATTTAGTCATTGAAAAATTTACCCTAATCAACTAACGCGCGCGAAGCCTGGTATTACCGAGGCCATCGTGATCCTTTTGAAAACAAAGTTACAGTTGCATTTTTTGATTATAATAGTCTGTTCAGTGACCCCTAACGATAATGGGCTCAAATCTATGCTAATTAATTTGGATAAACATAATATACATGTAAAAACATAGTTAAGGTACGAAACAAGCCTCGAAGAATGTAATACGTGCCCTTGCTTCCTCCCCCGCCCCCCCCCCCTCCGCGCGGGGGGGGGCCCCCCTTAAGACAGAATTTTGGTTGTTCATTTAAATCCTCTCATTTGTCTAGTACAAAATAGTATTATAAAAAGGAAGACAAAATAAAAAATTTCATCGATCCATCTTCAGTAGTTTCAAAGACACAGTCATTGTTAAAATTTGGATTTTTCTTATGTAATTGATAAAAAAAATGTAATGATAATTTTACAATGTTACCTTTTTATTTCTATAGTAGAAAGAATATGTTACTCAATAACAATAAGATATTTATCAATTTGTCAATAATGTTTCATGGAAAAAATAATGACTATTTTAAAAAAACATTTTTCACCATTTTACATAACATTTTGAGTAACATTTTGAGAAAGATGTTTTAAAAAATTTCAAACTAAATTCAGGCAAAATACACATGTTAGTAATGTTTAATAATTTTATTTATATTAATTGGAGTTATGTAGAACAAACAACAAAGTATTCTTTTCATTGTGATAAGAATAGTGCATATTAGAATCCTGCTTTTTTGTCGTTGTGTTTTACCTGTATATGCCATAAACCTGGCTTACTCCCCTCCTGATCTGACTTATTCAATTTAAAAGAATCCATACAAGTATCTATTGCACATTAAAATTATTTTAAATATGTCAAAGCACATATAGTAATTGAGTAACTTGAATAGTCCATACCTGATACAAATTTACAAATAATGTATTAACCCTTCATTGATTATTAATATATGATTATGAAACTTTTGGAAAAATGAATACTAAATTCTTCACTGCTGCTTATTGTACAAGTCAGAAAGAAATTTCTAAAAATCACTTATATCTAAAAATCACTTGACTTATACTTCAGATTACAGACTTCTTACAAGATTTTAGATGAAAAAACCCTAATGAGATGAAAAAAAAATTGATGAATGATATCCTGAATGCAACAATTAATATACAATTAAGTTCCATAAACCTCAGGAGATAATCTTTAATAGTATAGAGAGATGTTCATTAATAGGTTAAATAATTAAATCTAGGGGAAAGCTTATTATCATTTCATCAATAAAATATATTGAAATTCTAAAATATCAGACTTGGATTATGTCCATTATATTAAATTCATGTAATAATCCATTAAATTAAAATGCTCTTAATAAGAACCTTGCAAAGGCATATGGAAATAATAACAATATTATATACCAAATAACATATAGTAGGCACACGTACCATATAAATTATATTATCAAAATCCCCAACTGTAATGTTTCCAAAACTAAGTACTTCAATTATTCTAAGGATATTTTTGACAATCCTCATTCTGACAGAAGAAAATTTAAGGAACTTTTTTTTTTTTAAATTATTAAATCTACTTATAAGTAGGGTGTACATGCATGTTCAGGATGCATACTTTAATAATTTCAGAAAACATCAGTTTGCCAAAGTAGAAAAATGTTTTGATAGATCATTTTCATTAGTAAAAACAGTAGTACAAATATTTATGAATTAATTTAAATCTTATGAATACAGTAGATTGCTAGCAAAATGAGGTATTATAATATATTAATGAGAATACCACAATTCACTTATAATGGGTTTTTCAAAACTTTTTAAAGATGAAATAAGTTCAACAAAATCATAAAATAAGGAGAAATCCTTCTTAGGGTAAAATTTAATTTTTGTAAGAAAACTTGAAACAACATATAAATATTAAATTTAAAATATCAGCATTTCATAGTATTTTATAATTCAATATTTACAGGAGATCATATCTTAAACTTTATCTGACATATGAAATACTTGAGTTAGCATTCAAGTGGAATTTCCATCCTCTGAAAATTGAAAAAGCCTTTTTATCAATTAAATATGAAAAATTGGTTAAAAGTACAACAGTGGGTTGGGGAAGAATGATGGATATATTTCTCTCTTTTCCTGTCAATGACTAGTTGAGGCAGGAGTGTAAATATTCTGGTAGTTGAGTATAATTTTAAAAGAAAATTAGCCTGAATTTTTAGGCCTAGGATATACACATTACTGTACAGTTTTCTTTCAATATTTAACTTATTGTATGCAATTGTATTTTCGTTTTTTCAAAAGAATATTATATTATCTTATTATCTAAGATGACAAATGATACAGTAATACTGAAAATAAAAAATATTATATCTTCCAGTAACATGAACTTATTTTATAAATTTTATTTAACTATAATTTTCATTATCATTACAGATTAGCAGTCTCTTAATTTATCACTTAGCTATCATCACTTAGGTAGAAGCATACGAGAAACTAATTTTGACGTTTAAGCTCATGAGAGACAACTCCCCCCCCCCCCTTCATCCATTCCTGGGCCAAAGTTTCGCATTAAACGTGTTTATCCGAAACTAATGATCGTATATACTGATTTAGTTGTTATGTAATGCCAATAATCCGTCCTATTTTCATTAGGATCGAAATTCTCGCTGTCTGGTTGAGATAGAAACTTGTCTCCTGGGAACATATACATCCTGCTGTGCCCTGTGTGCGTGGGTGGGGGGTGCCGGAAGGAACCCTTAAGCAATAACCACCCATGCACGGCAGGAGCGGATTGTTTTGACTTGCATGGGGAGGTGTAATTCGGACAAGGAGAAGACGTGGGATGAACTGTTAAACAACATTTTATTCAAATAAAGCATTTAAAAATATTATAATATGCAAATTTAATTGGGGTCCCCACACTTACGAACTAGAATAACAAAACTCATTAACCAAAGGTGTAGTTAATTCTTACTAGTTTAAATTCCATTCAAACCAACTAAATACGCCTTTTTGCGTTTTCTATTAGGCTAAGAGCGTCAGCTGATGCATGAGCGGGATTTCCTGATCAATAAAGGTTAATATCTCTGCTAACCTCGCAACTCTAGTAGCGCAACTCGACACTACCTTTAATCCACACCCCAAGAGTCGATTAGAGATCTATCAGGAAGGCGTCGTGCTCTCCTTTACTAAGAACCGGACCATGGTGGCACAAGCAGATGGCACACCTTAGGCTGGGACAAGGGGAGAGAGCTGTAACCCCTTATGCAGAAACAATAAATGCCTATATACCAAACAATTACAACAATACACTCCCTAATCAGCTCTTGGCTTGACCATATTACTAAATATTGACTGACAATTAGGGAACGATCTCCCCATCATGAATTTTCAATTAAACCACTATCCTGTTGAACTGTTACCAAACCGATCTCATGCATCTAGCTTAGCTTTACAAATCCCGAGCAATAGCCGGTTAATATTACGACTCATAAAAGATTGCGGAATATCAACAGAAAAATTACACTTTAACTCGAGGCTCGCTTGAAAAGCACTATAAATTACTGCTATCAGCAAGCACTGGGGAAATCAAGCAAAAAGACCCAATTCCGTAAAGTAATCACAGCTGTTCAACGTGCATATATATGAAAGACACGACAGCACTTGAGATAAGACTTGAACTTGATAATGCGCTTGTCTTGAAACGGTTTATTCGGGCAGAGAAACGTTACTGCTCCGATGAAATAAACTCTGGTTCACAAACGCGCATATACACAAAATACAAGAGTAATTAGATAGATCTTACCAACTAGAAGGGCAAGCCCGCTGACTTCTTATCTTAGAAGATAGTACGAACAAAAGAACGTCGATAACAGCGTTTGGTGGTGAGGCTCTAAAACGGACATTCCACGGGGTTTCTTGTTGGCTTCATTACCACAGGACGGATAATTTCATTTAAACATTTGTTTTACAGTTATCAAATGCATCTGCACCTTAGAAACCAGACATATTATAATCGCTACTTCCCTCCACTGATCGCTCGTTAGGCATATTTGGGGGGGGGGGAGAAAACACACGAACGAGCACTATCATCGGCAAGCTTCTCTCTCTGACAACAACGTCGTTGCCAACAGCAATCACTCTTCTAAAGAAACAATAACACAACACCTTTGTTGTGAGTTAAATTTCTGGAAAAACTGCGACAACAAAGCATTAATAAGATTATTACTATTATCGCCACAGATTTCCAACCTTATTGTTACCACTTACAATATTGAAAACATTACATTATCGCTAAAACGAAAAAACCATTAATAAAACAAACTGTAAGCAGATAAGCTCTTACAATCTTACCACATACACTTCACAAACATCACAACCACAACAATTACAAAGGGAATTCACAACAACGCAATTAAACTCAACTCACAGAAAACGCAGCTTAAAAAAAGAATCAATTAATTTTTTAGCATACTCTACACAAAAAAAAACAAACACACACTGACACCAGTCACACTGCAATTGGAGAGAAAAACGTCTGCTGCTGCTTCTTCTACCTATTTCCAAGAGCTTGTATTTTTAATTAACGAAACATGCACGAGCCATAAAATCAAATAGAACTCTTAAGTACGTATACTATGCACTTTTAGACGACTATTTAATGCATGTTTTCTTTAATCAGTCTTCCAAAATTTCAATTTAATCGACGTGTCGCGATGACCAGTTCAGTAGGTGTCCATTTTAAGCTCTTCCTACTAGAGAAAACGGGAGTTGAGATAGGTGCAGTCATGCGCATTAACGATCAGTGATAACGATAATTATGTATAAAATTGATAAAAAAAAACGCTTTCGGCGCTGTATTTTCGTTTAGGAGAAATAAATTTTTTTCGATGCGAGTGTTGAATTTTTCACCATAGATGTAAGGTTAAAAGCTAAAAATATACAAAAAAAATTGCAGACAGCTGCTAAAAATTAAGTTTTAATCGTGCGGGCATGAAAAACGCACCAATGGAAAGAGAAAGCTCGAATGCAGGTACGATTTTCATGGTCTGCTGATATCTATTAAAATATTTTTGTGAGAGCTGCTTAAATTCTTGTTCACATGTTAAAAAATAGGGTATTCGCGCTAGGCTGTCGCAGAGGCTGACTTTCTAGATTCCTGGGTATGCGTAGGGAAAAATCTAGTAAGCATTCCAAGGTGCTTTAACTGTGATGCAGAAGTAATTTTAAATTTCAGTGTTTCACTTTTACTTGCTGTTAGTTTAAATAAACAATGGAAATACCTTTGTTTCTATCCACACACACATATCTGTTTTATTGCTTCACGTTCATGTTAAAACAGAAAACAACACAAATTCCTTGTCTCCTACAATGATGCAAACATGAACATTAACATTAGACTATTAACATTGTAACGGTCTCTTTTGAACACCATTATATTTTTTTGGATTTTGGTACTCTTTGGACACGGGCTGTGTCCCACTTTTGTGTCTTTTCTATGTCCCCACTGTTTTGATTCTGTTCTCTGTCAGAATCCGGTAGTCCCGACGCCTTTGCCCGTGTGTGTTTCACCTACTATTTCGCCGGACACTTAGCGACACCCTCGCAACGTTATTATTTCCCAGTGTTTTTTGTCCGCTGTCTGACTTCCACCCGTTGATGTCCCGACCTGCCCCGTCTTTTACTTCTTCACCTACTACTATGGCTTTTGGTGTTGGTGGGGACTGAACACTTATAGATTTCTTTTTAGGGATTTTACTGTGGCCCCCTCCAGGTGAACCAATTTAATAAAGGGCACATATGACGTGTTCTTGAGCGTTGTGTTCGGTCGGAGGACAATTGTCTCGGTTAATAGATAACCTTTTACACAGGACTCTTTCTCCTAATTTTTTTAGTCTAGCCAGACTTGATCATTCAAAACTCGTTTATAAGTTATCATTAACCACTGGAGAAATAAAGCAATTGCCGCGATCGTTTAAGTCATTTGTCCCTTTGCTATTACGCGTAGTAGAAGTTTTTGAGATACCATGGACTGGGGATGATTTTGTCTTTGAGCTGGTTAAGAGAAAAGAATATAAGAGCATTTCCTTTACCTATTTTGTGGGACTGGGAGAATTTAATGTGATTATATATTTTGAATTATTTATTGTTTCATTAATTTAGAAATTGAGCTCGCTTTAAGATAGCTTTTCATTGTTGTATTAGCGAAATCTTTCCCTTTGTTATGTCTTGTTAGCGGCTTGTAATTATTTCTTCGCTAGGTTCCTCTTCTTTTTAGAAGGACAATGTTTCACGTCTATCCTGCGTGAGGTTTTTTTTTTCGCTCAAGCTTGGTTTTCTTGGAGCAGTTGCGTCTAGGCTCCCGATGAGCTAACAAGGGATGAATGGTACCATGTAATCTTTTCTGGAGATTTGGAACATCACCCAGACGCCCAAATAAGATGACTTTTCTCCCATTTCTGAATTACAAAGTAATCCGTTCGAATCAATGGATCCTTCGGTTAGCAGATATAATTGGTTAAATCGCCAGGTCTGTTGTGACCGTGATTTTGTTGGATAGGACTTGGATAAGAAGTTATGCCGTCTGCGGTACTGAATCAATTCGAACAGTTTAGTTTTTCAGTTTCAGAAAACTGAATCAATTCGAATTTTTCTTTTCTGTTATTAGTTAGTGTTCAAAAAATGCTTAGCATTTATTAGTTGATAACAACAGGACCTATGTTTGTTAGTTATTGATAGCAATAGGCCTAACATCAATTAGCTATTTTTAACAATTAGCCTAACAGCAATTACCTTTTGTTAACATTAGGCTAAACCTTAATTAACTTTGGACTATGCAGAATAGGCCTAATACTAATCAGCTACTGGTAAAAATAGTCCTAAAATTAAATAGCCATTTTTAACATAAATTAGCCAGTTTTAACAATAAATCTAACATTATTTTAGCCATTTTTAACAATAGGCCTAACATTAATTAGTCATTTTTAACTATAAGCCTAGCATTTTTAGTCAATTTTAAATATAGGCCTAACATTAATTACCCATTTTTAACAGTAGGCTAAACATTATTTAGTAATTTTAACTATAAGCCTGACATTATTTAGCCACTTTTAACAATAGGCCTAATGCTAATTAGACATTTTTAACAATCACCCTAACATTAATTAGCCATTATTAACATTAGGCCTAGCAGCACTAAATTTTAAAAACAAAATGAGCATTGACAAAACTTCATGAAGGTCACATGCTCCAAGCTGACATCTACAACGCTTAACTGCTAAACAAAATGCAATACGCTCCGCAACTTAAGAAAGCACCGCCATTTGTGCCAGAAAAAATAAACCATGTTTAGTGATATGTGTAGAATTTTTGTAAAATTACACAGGCTAGGGGACGTAGATTACATTTTTTTAGCAGACGTTGTTAACAATCATTTAAAAAAAATTCAACATGGAGACAAAATATTAATGAAGATAGATAGATATGAAAGGATACTTATGCAGGGTGACCCAAAAAAATGGGACTTTTTGAAATGCGTAGTGGCAGCCTCGAGCAGGTGGCAGCACTGTGGGACAGTGTCCTTGAGATTCATCAAGTAAACACTTTGCCATTTTAGTAACATTAGGGCAGTGGAACCGGCAACAGCGTGCATTAGCCATAAAAATGTTCTTAACTGTGTGATCTCAAGATTCGATAACATTCCCTGGCCCTTTAGATCGCCAGATTTGTCCGTTTGTGATATTTTTCTTGTGGGGCTATCTCAAGAGTACACGAATCGACCATGAACTCTGCATTAGTTAAAACAGAGAATTCAGGATGAAATTCACAGTATCCCAGCTGAGATGTTGCAGGTATCAGTGAGGAATCTCAACAGCGTATTTCGAGAATGCATTCGTACACCATAAAAAATGATAAATTCCATTAATGTTTCGTAAACTGCAAGTATACATGTATCAAATACTATGAATACGATGTTTTCCCTCCTTCAGTCTTGGTTTTATTGGAATGTTAAAAAGTTCCCGTTTTTAGGGTCACCCTGTAGAAAGCATCACAAATATGCACTGTGGAAGAGTGTGAGTGACAAGAGTATCGTGCTCAAGGAGCATACATTTATTAAGTTTATTTATAACAATATCTTTTAATTCCATAAAAAGGATCTACATTACATGATAAAATGAAAGATATGTATGGGAGTCCGAAGCTTAATAAAAAGAGGTACTCCAAATGGAATTAAATGGTTAAGGGGGAATTCCACTAACACGTGGAAAATCCCCACAACAACTTAAAGGCGAGTGTTTCTCGCTCACCAATGTTTAAATGTAAGTGTAGAAGGAAGACAGGAGCCATTAACCCAGAACTCGCTGAAGTAAGGATCCATGTCTTTAGCAAAGATTTTTACGGCCCAATTAATGGCAAACCGATTAAATAAAGTTGCGCTGAACTGTCGCGGACTTCCTTCTCTGAAGAAGGAGGCTTTCTTTATAAGTTACTAGAAAGATATGCTGCTAGCGACTTTAACTCAGGTAGATACACAATACATTGAACATCTGGTGCCAGACCACAAGGAAAGCTACGTTATACGAATACAGTACCCATTAGTAAAATAGCAACGGTTTGGTAGCAAAAACATACAGCAATAAAGTCCGTTAAGGGGAAAGCTAAAATAAACCTTAATTTGCTTATCCTTCCACTAAACTATCAGCCTCTCATCTATTCGGCCCTCATATGAACTTATATAAATATTAGCCACCACTTTTACAGCCCTTAATTAAAATAGTACGCCGTGCTTTATCGCTGCGAACGCCCACAAGAAAATACTTATGCAAGCCAAAGAGTGGAGAGCGAGAGCTGACTTTTGCTGGGTCTCAACCATTTACAGTTTGAGCCTCATAAGCAAAAACTATCAAGGGAATTTCGCATGATAAAGAAAGATTAGGAATATCGTCTTACCTTGAGAGTAGGGTGAAGGTGCCAAGACTCTCCCTTATGAAAGCTGGAATGGCCCAGGGAAATATGTCGGTGACTATGTCGTCTGGCAAAAATGGCGTTAATTCTTCGTAGGGAAACACACCATAGCATGAACGTATTCAAAGCGCTGATACTACGACGAGAGACATTTTGTACTGGGTAGACAAGAAATGTCAGTCTTGACTGGGGATGTCAATCTCTCTAACCGAATCCCTATTTCGTAGCTCCCCTCATCCGCCTTTTTTATGCGCATTCACTTGCGCCATTTTTTCTTCTTCCTTCTGCTATCAGGGAACCTATAGAAACGGTTGTCTCTTGATTGCTGAAGGCGACATCTGTTGACAACATATGGCGACGGACGAACTCCAGCATTATTTCTTGGCTTACTACGTCCGCCAGAAATACTAGAGCTCGAAACCGTAATACTTTGTGACAAGCTCGCCCCCTGATCGCTCTCGATAAGAGGGGCAATGGGAGGCTTGTCATCCTTTTTTTCCCTGTTTCTTATGAAATTTGTGCTCTCTACATTGTAGACCGCTAACGCTTGCAGGCTTATGCTTTTGTAGCGCCGCCTGGACCTCGATTCTCGTATGGTCACCCTTATTAATTAATTGCACCGAAAAACCTAGTTTTCGTTCCTGGTTCGTCCGGCCATATACTTTTTTTTGGAGCTGGGCGTACTCTTCCCTCTGGAAACTGCTATTCCAGAAAAGTCTTGATGAAAAGCTTCGAGTTCGAGATTTCTTGATTCGCCCTCGAACACTTTCGCCTTCGTACAATAAATTAAATGACATGCTGACCGGCCCTCTATACTGTGACTGTGAGCAAGATTGCAACCCTCTACTATTTGGGTGCCAATGGCTTTGCCCCGAGTCTTCGCGTTGCCTGACTTTGGCCTTGTAATATGTTCTTGATCGCATAGGCTGCATTGTTTGCGCTTTTTTGATCCTGACTTGTTTAGATAAATCCTGATCCTGGCTCTTCTCCTTACACCTCTGCGCCGGCAAACCAATACACCTGGTATCTGGGTTTTTACTATTATAACGCTTGTTCCCCACACGTAGGCTGCTTCTGCACTATGATGAGATAATTATGCAGATGTCTTTGAATCAATGTCTTAATTGTGGGTTTATTCATCTGCTCAACATAGTATAATAATTGAAAATCAATAAACATAAATAAAAAGGAACTAAAAAGAGAAGAACGACGAGATCTTTCGTCCTGGCACTCAGGACATCTTCAGGTCATCTGGCTTGGTTTAAAGTTTGAGGGCCCTCCCCTTCTTCTTGGACATTTCACGGTGTTGGGTGTCAGGCAAGATTTGTGGCTTTTTTGCGGAGGAGGACTGACCTGGGGGGTGAGATGGGCAGGGTGGGATGGAGTTGGCGGTAGAAATGTAAACAAAACGAAACGAAAGTAATCGAACTTAAAATCGGCTTAAATATTGCAAAGTAAAATAGATCCAATTATAGAATTACTAACAAAATTTAGGTGGATTTGATAAGGGAGTAGATAGAATTATAAAATTAATTGCCAATTTGGGTGGACTTGATAAGAACAACTTGCCAAATTGTTATTATCTTTTTTTTATGTAAATTGATTCTTTGATCACTCTTTTTATATATTTTTGCTCTCTCTTTAATATAGCTACCTGGTTCCATGCTACTGGGTGATCATTAGTGTAGGCATGGAGGGCAATGGGATTATTGAAATCTTTTGTTCTGCATGCATTTTGATGTTCATGAATACGTGTTTCTAATCGTCTTTTTGTCTGACCTGTGTACGACTTATTGCATTGTGAGCATGGTATATTATAGATGAGTTCTGATTTTTTTTCCGGGACTGGAGGTGATGTGTTTAATTTGACTACGCTGTTGAAAAGAGAGTTTGGGTTGCGAAATACTGGTTGGACTTCGGTATCATTGAAAAATTTTTTAATGTCACGATTTAGTTTATGGTGGTAATGAAAAGAGAATTTAATTTTTTCTTTTTTGTTATCCGCTTGATTATTTTCCACAGGTTTAATATTTTTCCTATTTGGACTGTGTAAAAATTTGTTGACGCATTTTGTCAGAATTTGTCTTGGGTAGCCATTTTTTTCCAATTTTTTCCAAAACATATCTATTTGTTTATGAATATTGATGGGAGAGCAGAAGTTGAATATACGAGATAGATGATTCTTAATGATGTTCATTTTGTGGTGGTAAGGTTGATAAGAGTTATAGTTGATGGTTATGGTACCTTGTGTGGGTTTTTCATATAAATCAAAAATTATCCTGGTATTGTGGCGAGTGATTAAAAGATCTAGGAAAATGAGCTGGTTATTATTTATTGGGGTTGTAGTGAATTGGAAGGAGGAATTAGATTGCAAATGATCTACAATGTTCTGAATATTGTAGTCCTTTGTGATTATTAAGATACCATCTACGTAACTTATCCAGCACACTATTTTTGATTTGAGTTCTGATTTGTTTATTAATTCGTATTCCACATTATGTGCATACAAGTTGGCAAGAAGGGGGCTCAGGGGGCTTCCCATTGGTAGGCCCTGTGTCTGAGAGAATAATTTATTGTTGAATGTGAATTGGTTGTTATCTAAGCATAATTTTACACCCTCTATAAGATTGTTGATTGTGGTGCTGTCAAGTTGTGTCTGTAATGTTTGTTAGAGGATATTTAAGGTCTGTGGGACAGGCACATGGTCATACATGCTGTTAACATCTAATGTATGAATTTGATAGTTACTTTTTAATTTTATGGTTTCTAATTGCGTTTTGACTTGGTAGGAATTTTTACATGAATATAAAAAATTGCAATATGGAGTTAAAATTTTTTCCAGATATTGGGCTAATTTGTACGTGGCAGAATTTTTTGTTGAGGTTATAGGTCTTGGTTTATTGTTTTTATGTAGTTTTGGAATTAAGAAGAAATTATTAGGAAGGGAATTATTTGGCCTCAAATTGTTATAAGTATTGTCGTCAATCATTTTGTACAGATGAAGGGCGGATACCAATTGCGGATCTGTGCACAAGTATCCACAGTTCGACAAGGTCAGTTAATTATATTGTTTATATAATTCTAGCAATCATTTTGTATTTTTTCCATTTTAAGAGCAGATTGATTGTTTTGTTTAGGAAGGTTTTCGACTTATCTTGTAGTTCTGTTTGAAAATGTGTATTGTTATTAATAAATTCTATAGTGCTGTCTATATATTCTTTCTTATGTTGAATGACTATTTTTTTGCCTTTATCTATGGGGGTGATGTGAAGGTCTTCCTCCTTAATGAATCGTTTCAGTCTTTTTAATTCTTTTTGGGAGTTGTCTGACGTGTTGTTCGATGAAGGTAACTTGTGTATACTGAATATTGCCTTTTTTCTTATCATTTCTTTTTTGTTTTCTGGGATTTTTGTTAAAGCAGTTTCTATATCGGCTATATAATCAACAATATTCAACGAGGCAGGCAGTTTAAAATTCAGACCTAATGATAGAAGCTGCAAGAAATTGTGGGGGATGTCAATGTCGGTGAGATTAATAACGTTATTCTGGTCGTTTTGGTTTAGCAATTTGCGGGCTTTATCATTTTTCATTTTGCTTAAGTTTGTTTTTAATTCTTCACATTTATTCCTGACATAGTCTAAGATGAAACGTAAGGAGTCAGGATCTAATTTGTTGATCAGGATGGCACGTGTTTTGTTTAATGACGTTTTTAAACGTTCCAGTGTTAAATATTGTTGTTTAATATTGGCTTTTACAATATTTATTTCCGCCTTGTTGATGATATTTTTTATGCCTATGTCGCTGGTTCTGTAATTGATTTTTGCATAATTAGGTATTTTTCTATGCAAAAGTAGAAACTTATTAAATTCCAAATGTGACTTGGTGCGTTCAAATTTTACAGATTCCTTTTCATATGATCTTATTCTATATTTTAACCTTGGATAGGTGCTGTAGAGGTTGCTGAAGGACGACATGTTACGGGAATATGTCAAAAGAGAGTATAATTGGTCTCACTAACGTGTATGGAAAGAATAGGGATCTAACTATTACAGGTATGGGATGAAGAATTAGTAATGATGGTAAAACTGAGCTATCTTCACCAAATCTGCGGAGACCAGATTTGGAACTTAGAAATAGTGTATCTGATGGGAATCCATATATTAGTTCGGAATATTTAGAGCGAGAGTAGAGCTGTGTGTGATGAAAAGTTAAAAATATATTTGACAAAATTACTTATCCAAATCAACTGGTTCGGCTATTTCCTGCTCCTTGTAAGATATAAGTATATACATCGCACCTTACTGCCTGGAGAACAATGATGAGATAATTATGCAGATGTCTTTGACTCGATGTCTTAATTGTGGGTTTATTCATCTGCTCAACATAGTATAATAATTGAAAATCAATAAACAAATAAAAAGGAACTAAAAAGAGAAGAACGACCAGATCTTTCGTCCTGGCACTCAGGACATCTTCAGGTCATCTGGCTTG
>JAHWFO010040937.1:268392-309321 GCA_023313115.1 Rhysida immarginata
TCACAACTCCGAGGTATTTATAGTTCTTTACCCACTCGAGCTCCTTGCCAGATAGGAAGATTGGCTTCGGGGGTTTTCAAGTTTTTTGGTAACGAACATGGCTTTGCATTTATCTACGTTCAGGTTTAACCTCCACTTAGCAAACCATTTCTCACACAGATTCACAGCATTTTGTAACCGAGATATGACATGAGCGGGATTTCGGGCACAAGTCATGATGGACACATCGTCAGCAAACAGGTATAATTCGCACTTTGTAAATGCTGGGAAGTCGTGCATGAAGAAGTTGAACAACGCAGGGCCCAGGACAGAGCCTTGTGGAACACCAGCCTGGATGTCACAAGGGTTAGACATGGAGCAGCCAACCCTGACACGAAAAATCCTGTTCGACAGAAAAGAACTAATCAAAGCGATCAGCTCGTCAGGAAAGCCACAAGTAATCATCTTGTATCTCAGGCCGTTATGCCAGACCTGATCAAAAGCCTTCCGTACATCTAGAAAGATAAGACCACCGTATTTGGCGCAATTAAGGGGAGTGTTTAGATCAGCAACAAGCCTCCAGAGCTGTAGTTGACAAGAGTGACCCGGGCGAAACCCGAATTGCTCCTTACGAACAAGATTATTGGTCACGCAGAAAGCATTAAACCTCCTTAGAATAACACGTTCAAAGACTTTTGACATCGTAGGTAGTAAGCTTATGGGCCTGTAGCTGACAGCGAGGGCAGGGTTCAGACCAGGCTTTGGTATCGTAACGATGACGGACTCCTTCCACTTGTCACTGAAGTATCCATGTCTCCAGCAGTCATTTATGACCCTGGTAATAATCGAGACGGCACTAGGAGGCAAGTTCTTGAGGGCACTGTTTGTGATAGAATCCAAACCTGCTGCTTTCCTGCTTTTAAGATGCTTTATGACGTCGGAGATTTCATTCGTGCTAATAATTTCTTCATGCGTAAGAACACTCTGGGATGGTCCATAGGAGATACACACATCGTTGACAAGTTGAGTATTTGAGCGACTCTTGGGCTTTCCTTCACAAGGTGTGGTAAACTGCTTTTCCAGGGAGTCGGCGATCAGTTGAGCTTTATCACGATCACTGGTGACAACATCACCACCTGTAGTAAGCAGTGGTGGCAAGTTGATGGGTCTGTTTCCTTTTAAGGCCCTTACAGTACCCCAGAGCGAGTTGTCCTGGACTGACAAGGATTTAAGTTTTTCGTTCCACCTCTGACTTCGTAGAGCTTTAACCTCTTCCTGGACCTTGCGAGAGAGCCTGTTATACTTTGTCTTGTAAAAGGGTAGTCGCTTACGCTGCCATAATCTTCTATAGATATTCCTTTCAAGAATAAGCCGTCTGATGTAGGGAGGAAGGTCGAGATGTTCAGGACGCTTTCGATCAGCAGTGGAGGCACTGGAACAACTAACCCCATGGATAACACTAGTGATAGAACCAATATTTGTGTTGATGTCATCGTTGGTAATAACCTCTTTGTATGGGATGCTTTTTTCGCGAAGAATATCTCTGAAGAGTTTCCAGTCCTGCTTAGAGCGAAGCCCAATCTTCATATCGATGTCCAAACCCTCAAAGATAATCACATTTGGTCGATGGTCAGAGGATAAGTCATCAACTGTAAATATATTATAGGGCTTGAAGAACCCTTTAAGAACAACGATGTCCAGCACATCACTAACAGGTGAGTGGTCGCAGTAGTAGGTGTCTTCAAGGGGACCAGCAACAAAGGTGTTAATTTCGTTCAATGTATATCCATACAAGATATTGCCATTTTGATTGGGGCATTTAGAGTTCCATGCATGATGCTTAGCATTCAAGCCGCCCGCCATTACAACCGGGATGGGTCCGGACAGCAGCTCGTCGAGTTCGTATGGAGTAAGTTTGTGCTTAGGCGAGTTATATAATGAGACGAACTTAATTTCGCCTGCGTTAGCATCACTTATAATAACGGAAACGGCCTCCATACCTGTATAGTCGGGTGTGATAGTCTCACGATGATCAATGCCGTCCTTGACAATGATTGCCGCTCCACCAAACGTATGGCTAGCAATATTAACCAGTGGCCGATCCTTGCGATAGACATGATAGCCGGGCAATTTGAACGCCTGAGATGGTTTCAGGTGTGTCTCACACACGAAAGCGACGTCGACTTTCCAGTTTATAAGGAAATTGTATAACTCGATGTGTTTGCGAGCAATCCCCCTTGCATTCCATATATTACAGCGAAGTTTCCCTTGATTAATGGTCCTATATGGGTGTCTATCCATGATTATTAATTAGATTTTGAGATGCAACCTGTGGCACTACTTTTCCACTTTCCTTGTAGGAGTTTAGCCAATTTCCAAGAGTCCTATAAATACTGCGCAGTTGATTCGGATCAACCATACCTATGTCATCAGCGTTAGATGCGACCGAAGCATAGGTTTTCCTTTCTAGCATTTTGCTGCTTTTGAAGGGGATATTTGGGACACTTTGTGTAACTAGATATATGCTGTCCATCACAGCGGATGCATTTAGGGGGGTCTTTACCCTTTATATTAGTGCAGTTCCTCGATTGGTGGTTGCCAGCACACTTGTTACATCGAGGCGTTTCGGTACAACCTTGAGATACGTGACCAAAACGCAGGCAGTTGTAACACTGTAAGGGTCTTTTGTTACCTCTAAATAATTCTACAGTAACAGCTAGAGGACCGACACGTTTTAAACCTAAAAAGGACTTATTATGCTCAGTATTCTGGAGGATAACCAAAATCAATGGCATTTCTACTGAACCATTTGCTTTTCTAAGCCTTATTGCTTTCTTCGGAAAATAATTAGCCTTCCTGAGGTCTTCTGCAAAGTTTTCGAGGTCATACGTCGTGTCGACATTTCGGACAACGTATTTTAGCATTTTTTCGGATTTTAGCTGGTGATGCTGGATTTTCAGAACATCATTGTTTTTGACTCCAGAAACTAGAATCTTTAGCAGATCAACATGCACTATTATATGATCCCACTGTTTAATCCCCTCAATCCTATATACCACTTCACTCACCTTTGATGATGCAGGCAATACTCGATCTTTTGTTGAGCTTACATGTGTATACAGATCATTTTATCATTCAGCATGAACTATTTAATATAATTCTTTCACAACATATTGTTAAGGAAGCATGGATTGCTAGCATATTCTTCAGATAGGCATAAAAATTTATTTTGTTTCTGTTTATGTAAGTCACTGATGACGTTTGTAAGCGATCCTTCATGATTAGATTATGTTCAAGCAATAGCGACACTCAAATTTGACGAAAATCATTTGCATAAAATAATTGTTCATTCTAAAAGTTTGAATAACATTTTAGAAGATTCAGAATAGAAGAAATTACAATCGCAATCACTTACAACATATTGTAGGCAAATTAAAACAAAATAAACATCGAAGCATTTGGTCCAGTGAATTAGGCCTAACTATAAATATATTGAATGAATTATCTGCTATTTGCATATTACTAACATTTATAAATAAAACAAATGTTCACATATAAATAGTTATTTATAATTAAAATTTGGAGTTAGCCTATATCCTTTGTAGTTTTTCAAGTACTTATTAAGTTCTAGATCAGGATGCTCTAATTAGAATTAAAAGCAGCTAGAAATCAAAATTAATTTATTAAATTTAATATTAAGCTTATATATATTATTAAAAATTTTCAATATTTTCAAAAAACATTAGAAAAGACCTACAATATTTTTAATACAATAGAAAAACTCAAAAATGTCTTTCAATGTTTTCCTTTAATTAGCTACGAGCTCTTTTTATCTTCCTTGTATTGTTTTCTCGCTGCCCTCATTTCTTCTTTTTGTGACCTCATCAGCGCATAATGTCCGGGCCTAGTTATCTATGAGGCCTTAGTCAAACCCAATTAGCAGATAAGCTGGACTCTCCTTAGTAGCTTCATGCATGCTTACGCATGGAGAACAGTGCAAAATCTACCTTGTCGCCCCATTTTCTTGCATGATTTTCACACAGAGAAGTAATTGTTTCACATAAGATTTTATTGCACCTCTCTGCTAGACCATTAGAGGTGGGCCTATAAGCCTAGTTAATTTGTGTCGAATATTGAAATCCTCACACGTTTTTCCAAATATCTTCGATGTGACGTTAGTGCCTCGATCAGTAATAATTTGTTGGGGTACCCCATACCTACATACTACATGCTTGATTACTACCTTAACAACAGTATCTCTCATTTGGTCCCTAATCAATACAGCCTCCATAAAACGGGTAAATTAATCTGTCATTACAAGGATGTACTTATTCCCATGGGAGGATACCTGTGTGGGACCAATCACATCCATCACTAATTTTTGAAAAGGGTTAATAGCTCCAACCCTTTGTTGCCATGGTGCCTAGATGATATTTTTTAGCTCTTTGGCAGGTAATGCACGATCTTATTATCCGCTGGACATCTCTTTTCACCCCTGGCCAAAAATACAATTTTGAAGCTTGTGGAGAAGTACACTAACTCCCCGATTCCCTCCCAAAGGACCCTCATGTTGACTCTTAATTAGTTCTACCCTTAGAGACTCTCGTATGACTACCCTGCCTACCAAACTGTTAGACTACGTTCGCACTACGAAACTAGTTACAAATAGAACTAGTTTCTTTTCTAGTTCCAGGTGAACCAGTTCTAATTGAACACTAGTTTTATCATCCTCCTCTTCGCACTAGAAATCCTGTTTAAAGGTGGAAATCCAGTTCCAGACACAACAAATAGAGCGTGCCCTGGAATGATTAATGCTTCTTCATCGTTATTTAAAGATGGTGCTGTTTGTTTTCCAAATTTAGTTTCGCCATCTTTCCACTTTTCTTGATTTGTTTGAGATTGAGAACACTGTTGTTCGGTAGCCATTGTGTATTTTTAATCCGTGATCGTATCGCTATTCGTGAAGACTTATGGGAAAACTACCCAGAATTCTTTGCATGAACAAGCACTCTCCAGCCCCAGATCCAGTTTGAGGAACGGGGGTTGGAAACCCCAGTTCCAGAGCCGAAAAAACTAGTTCTTCATACACCCAGTTTTGTTCGCACTTCACTGATAAAACTAGTATCTCTGATAGAACTAGTTTCTTTTGGCTAGTGCGAACGAGCCTTTAGAGTTCATCTTTCTCCACAGTAATAATCGCTCTACCAAGGATAGATTACCTCCATATTTATTCAGTTCTGGGTTATCGTTCAGCATCTGAACCAAATCATTCACCCATTGATCAGTCTTCTGGGCTTGTATCAGTCTCTGAAATAAGCCCCGGTCCCCAATTGAGACTATCGCCTCATTACATTGGCACGACAAGAGATCAGGAACAGCATTTAGCCTACCACTGGTATGTTGATATGACAGCCAAAACTCCCCCAGTGTCAGAGCCCATCTAAAGATACGTTGTTTAGTATCTCTCATTTGTTTAGTGAAGGTAAGCAGCTGATGATCTGAGATCTGTGTTTGAAAAACTTCACCGATTTAATTATAGCTAATATTTCCTTCTCTATAACTGAATAGTTCAGTTGGGCACCTTGTAGCTTACTGCAGTAAAATGCAATAAGTCACAATGCTCCCTCAACCTCTTGCTGCAAAACTGCTCCAAAGGCATGCGCTGAGGCATCCATTGCAAGTACAAACTCCTTATGGTAGTTAACCGCTATCAAAATCGGTGCTCAAGTAATCAGTTCCTTAACCTTATCTAACGCCTTCTGGCATTCATTATCCAAGTCAAATTTCACCCCCTTTTGCATTAGACCGGTAATCGGGATTAATAACCTAAAGGATCTATAAAAATTTATCGTTCCTACGAAAGCCCTGGTCTCCTTTACACTAGTGGACTTTTTATAGCCATAATTGCCTTAACATTTAATGTCCAGTTGTACCCCTTGTGGTGTAACCACGTGTCTTAAATAATGCACTTCAGGGGCACAAAATTACATTTTGATGGTTTAATTATTAGCCTCTTAGATCTAAATTTTGTGAATACCCACTTAATGAGCTTTAAATGTTCCTCAAATGATTCGGACGAGATCAGTATATCATCTTGGAATGCATGTATGTTACTGCCAATTTTTTCCCATAGAGTGAGCACCACCTACCTCTGGAAAACAAGGTCTATAAAAGATCTTTTATAGACCTTGCTGGAAAAGGAGAAATAAATTCCTTCCCTCCCGAGGCAACCTTGTTAGCTTTTACTTGACCCAGAGGGTTTGAAATGCATAGCATTCCTTTAATAATGATTCCAGCGGAATTTGATAGGATCCATTATTCAACTCTATGGCTGTAATAAATTTGAGCCCTTGTAGTTCCTCAAATATATCCTTTATGGAAAATCTACCGGACTTGTGCACGTTTACCTTCCTGAGATCTAGCGTCATCTGAATCTCGCCAGTCTTTTTGGGAATGATATGAACGAGGGAGTTCCAGGCACTTACACTGGGCTCTACTATGCCCGCTGCCTCAAGTTCATTGAGATTTTTGTGATATGGTATCTTATGCTGTCGGACAAATACCGAATTGGTCTTTTCCACAGAATATTCAGCATGATAGTCCTTCACCCCCTTCACGCATACCACTTCATCTGAAAAACAATCCAAACATT
This sequence comes from Rhysida immarginata, assembly GCA_023313115.1. Taxonomy (NCBI): domain Eukaryota; kingdom Metazoa; phylum Arthropoda; class Chilopoda; order Scolopendromorpha; family Scolopendridae; genus Rhysida; species Rhysida immarginata. The sequence goes on from JAHWFO010040937.1 coordinate 275,024, forward strand.
TATAGATTGCATTCTTAATCATCCGGCTTTTCACCTGATCTAACTCACCAATTTGCAACCCTTTTATTGGCCTACATATTTCAATGAGCCCAGAGTGCACTACTTTACTGTAACGTATACTTAATCACCGTCTGAGCTTAACGCTTGCTAATATTTATCACCACGGTCATTATTGTCACGTGTATTTAGCAGAGTAAGTAAACAAGAGGAGGGAAACGATATTAAGGTTGAAAAAATATTTTATTGACTTATAAAACAATTTTTCAGAAATAAAGTTTATTGTAATTTCGAAATTCTTGAAATTTATTGTAATTAAAATTTTTGCAGTGGAAGAATTTTTTTAGTTAAAGTTCTTGAAAATTAAATAAATAATAGCGTAGCAACTCGCAACAATATTAACAGTTCTGGTGGGTAGTTATCGTGAAAGTCTTTTTCGGTGACTTAATTCGGTGAGACGTAATTCGATGAGTTGAGTCCTTTGGCGGATGGGTCACTCGGCGGAATCCTTGATGTCGTTAGATCCAAGTCTAGCTGCGGAGGAAGAGCGCTGACCCTGTAGAGTAGAAGCGCTATCGAGAAATATGATCTCCGATGCACACAGGAAGCTGTGGCAGATCTGTCGGATGAACTCGTTGAAGATCTCACTCCAATACAATTGCAGAGGCCTAATTAAAGCTGACCATGACGATTCTGAAGCTCTGGTGAATAGAACCAATACGATGATTCGTTGACATTGATGCCACTGAAGCTGGCCGTCACTATAACACATGGGAATCAGATATTACAGAAACACACTTATTAATCATTCTTCGAATAATGGAATAAAATCTTATGTGGATAGAAATACTTAAGTAATAAACTAGAGGATACTTTTTTACCACAACAACTCTTTTACTCCTTGTTGTGGTAAAAGAGTATCCTCTAGTTTATTACTTAATTAATCATTCTACTTGTAGCACTCTCACTGATGAATGCTGAGATGCACTTAGAAAACCATAGACACACTTATGAAGAATTCTAACTTAAGCATCGACTTATCATAACCATTACTACAAGTGAGACACATCACTGTAACCCTCGTAGAATGATCGAACACAACTTTAACACAGTAATATCATAAAAACGGCCGCTCTGACGTTTGCTAACGATTTGCCGTTTTATCCCGTAGCACTTAATTTAAAAGCAGGAATTTTACTATTCATATTTACTTTCATGAATTTAAATATGAACGCCCCTTTACGAACGTGGTCCTTTCTTATCTGGTACAGAGGGTAGATTATCGCAAGCGATAATCTGCGGCACCTACTCCTACGAGGGAGTTTTGCGCCATCCCATTAAAAACGACTGCTACGAGATGACAGTAGCAGTCGGGACCGACGGCTTAACGTGCCCTCCGAAGCACGGGGGGTTTCATGATGGAAAAGCTGCTGGGGATAAACGAACCAGAGGCTGTCACTAACCGCTGGAACACCAGCTATGGTCAATCGGCAAATGGGTCAACCATACCAAAGTCCCCCAACAGCCGCGCCCCAAATAGCTGTCCCGCCAGCGGTGGTTCTCAAGCCCAGGCCGTCACCCAACCAGCAGCTGGCCGCGCCTGAAGTTGCTGAACTCCATCGATTGGCGAGCCAACCGACGAGACCACCAGGCCACGGCCACCCCCAACGTGGTCCTTTACTTCCTTCAAAAATATGCAAAAGTTGGCCTACCGTAATTGCAACTAAGTCCCCGATTAAACGTGATGAAATCGGCGTGTGCTGGACTCCTTCCATTCGTCTCTGCCTCGTCGTTGCAGGTGACAGGTAGTTCAGCCGCCTGTTTTCCGCTATCGTCTGAAGACCACTCGTGGTTGAATTCCACGTTGAATTCCTGGAGAAAAATTTCGATGGCCCTTACGAGTCTGCTGCTCCATTCCTTGTCCACTTCCTTTCGTCCGAGAGCTGCCTGGCGTTGTTGGAGATGCTGTCGTATAGCTCGGTCGTGTACCTCGCCGACCTTTGTCTCCGTTTCCCTGTCGACTCCGCTGTCGTAATGGAAACTGCCTGGCTTCACTGAGAAACGCTTCTTTGCGGCGTTTACGTTCTCAAACGCTCGGTTAGGGTGGCTAGCGCACCTGCCTTAATTCTTTGACATAAAATCGGCTCGGTCGCGTCGTACGTCTATACTTCTCCGTCGCCATATTCCTTCTCCTCCATCCTTTCTCGTGTCTTCACGAGAACTTTTTGGGATGACATAATCTAACATGTCCCCAGCGTCATCCACGTCACACACGCTTTCTCTTGCTCTCCTCGCTCGCTTCAAAAATACATGTGACAATTATCCTATTTTTAAGTCATTTTCAATTCTACGCATGTTTGCTTAACACCAGTGCTGCTAGCCCTTCTAATGTTCGGAAATTGGATAGGAGAATGGCTGGATAAGGAACCAATAATTATAATTATATTGTTATTGGTTCTTTATCCAACTATTCTCCTAGCCACTGTATCCAACTATTGTCGCCACTGTATAATTTATTTATTTACTATTTGTTATTTCTTCAACCAGTCATGTTCTCATTCTGTACCATATTTTTTGTATATAAAGGCTTATGTCCTCTTGTGTGTATCCTACGTAACATCATATGACCTCGATGACTTCCAAGAAGACCTAAAAAGAGCCAACTACTTCCCGGAAAAAGTTATTCGATTGAGGAAAGCCAAAGGATCCATTGATATGCCAATGGTTTTGGTTCTACTCCCGAACACCGAACACAACCAGTCATTGAAAAACATAACACGTATTGGGCCGCTGGCAGTTTCAGTGGAGGCCTTTCGAGGGAACAAGAAGCCACTACAGTGTTACAACTGCCTGCGCTTCGGACACGTATCCATGGGCTGCACGGAAGATCCTCGTTGTAATAAATGTGCTGAGGGGCACCAGTCAAGAGATTGCCCCAAGATCAAAGGACAAGACCCCCCAAAGTGCATCAGATGTGGTGGACAGCACACATCAAGCTACACGAAATGTCCAAAGTACCCCCAGGTTCAAAGGATGTCTAGTTCTAAAGTGACAGCAGGCAAATCCTATGCTGCCGCTGTGTCTACGCCGGAAGATAAAGGCCTCAACATCAACGACCTACCAGGTATGTATAAACAATTAGGACGTATCTTTAATCTGTTTTCTAATCTAGGCAAAAGTTACCCACAGTTGAGTGGGCTCCTTACGACCAACTAATTTTAGTATGGCTGCACAACGTTATAATGTAATCAACAAAGGTGAACTTCGGTGCGTGATATGGAACGCTAGAGGCATTCCCCGAAAGCGTATCGAGTTTCACAACTTTCTGATAAATCAAGAAATCGACGTGGCTTTCCTCTGTGAAACTCACCTCAAACCAAGCCAAGACTTCAAGCTACCTGGCTATTGTGTGTACCGTAAGATCGAATGGCTTCAAATGCTGCAAGATGTGCGTCTGGGGGCGCTGCGATCATCATTAGGAAGGGAATTCAACACCAAGAATTAGTATCCAAGTCTTATGCAGGTATGGAATCAGCCTCCATCATTATCAATGACGTCTCCTGTGGTGAAGTGAAGTTCGTAGCGCTCTACAATTCACCTAAACATTATCTTGACATTTGCGAGCTTGATGAACTCTTCAGTGGTGACACTCCAGTCGTCCTGGCTGGTGACCTAAATGCCAAGCATCCAAGCTGGAACTCCAGAACTCAGAATTACAACGGCATGATTCTCTATAGGTACATACAAGGTAGAGATGATATCATCGCTGCTGGACCTGTGGAGGACACCTACTACTGCGACCACTCCCCTAGTAGTGACATTTTGGACATCTCGCTCTTGAAGGGTTTCTTCAAACCGTACAATGTCTTCACGATTGATGACCTTTCTTCTGACCACAAGCCTGTGGCGTTGAACTTTGACAATGTTGACATAAATTTCCGAGAGGAACTCGTACATCATCAAGACTGGAAGCTCTACACAGATATTCTTAAGGACTATGGCTAACATCCCGACGTTGCTTACTGTACAGAGGACATCGATCAACTTGTTGATGACATCACCAGATGTATTAACAGTGCCATAGAAGCTAGTAAGTATCCATCAGAGAATAAACCTCCTCATCGAATCCAACCCCTAATTGCTGAAAGAAACAGGACCCGTAGACTTTAGCAACGCTATCGTGAACCTTGGCTCAAAACCAAGTACAACAGGTTAGTGCGAAGAGTTCAAGAGGAGATAAAAGAGCTTCGCGGCGCTAGATGGAATGAAAAACTCAAAAGCTTGTCGGCTCGCGACAATTACATTTGGAATATGGTTAGAGCTTTACAGAAGAAGAAGAATGTTATGCTTCCTCCACTCCGTACACCACAAGGTAACTATGTGCAAACTGATCAGGACAAGGCCCAAGTGATTCACTGGAAATGCAGTTTGTTACTCCTACCAACGATAAGCCCGAGAGCCAAATCATGTCTCAGCGTGTGGAAGAAGGAATTTTCAACTTTGATGAAGTCCCGCAGCATTTTACAAAGTACAACATCGAGGCTGGAGAGATCGCCAACATCATAAGTAAACTGAAAAAGAAGAAGGCTCCAGGAAAAGACAAGGTGAGTAATAACGCCCTTATGAATTTCCCAAAGAACTTTATTGAATTTCTCACCAATATCATTAGCGACTGCTGGAAATTTTCTTACTTCCCTGTGGCTTGGAAGAAATCTATTGTGTTGAGTATCCCAAAGCAGGGGCAAAATCCTGCAATTCCCGCGAGCTACCGACCTGTTAGCTTGCTACCCTCGATGTCCAAGGTGTTGGAGAGAACGATCCTTGTCAGATTCCGAGATCACTGTCTAGCAAATGACCTTTTGCGGGAAGAGCAGTTTGGCTTTCTTGCTGCCCAGTCTTGTCCGATGCAGATATGGAGGCTCGTTGAAGACCTGAGCACCCCCCTGAACCTATCCAGGTACTGTGGGGTGGTATTTCTCGATGTCAGTAAAGCTTTTGTCCAAGTGTGGCATGAGGGCCTTGTCTACAAAATGATCAGAGACGGGTTCCCTGCCGATTTGATTTTGATGGTGAAATCCTTTCTTGACGGCAGATCCTATCAAGCTAAAGTTGGAGAAAATCTTTCCACACCCCGTGTTGTAAAGGCCGGTGTCCCTCAGGGTTCTGTCCTCGGGCCTATGCTATTTAATTACTTTGTACATGATTTCCCAAAACCTGATGATTGTAATCTGTATTGTTATGCGGATGACACTGCCATTATAACATGGGCACACCAGCCAGCTCACGTTATCACTCGGCTGCAGTGCGCCTTGAAGCAGTTCAAAGACTGGTTTAACTGCTGGAAGTTGAACCTTAACGTTGGAAAGTGCAAGGCTTTGTACCTCAATAGGAAGCTCAAGCATCCCCCAGATTCTCTTGTTCTGTTCAATAAGAAACTGGACTGGGTGGACAACTACAAGTACCTGAGAGTTATCATTGACTCAAGACTCTCATGGAACCGGCATATGTCCTATGCTCTGAACAAAGCGAAGAGGGCTAAGTACAGTATCATAGCTCTTATGGGTCGCAACAGCGCCCTCAGTATTGACAACAAGCTACTTCTGTACAAAACGATTATCCGAACCATACTCGTCTATGGCATGCCTGCGTGGGCGACTATCTGTAAAACCAGATGGAGTGAACTACAGTCATTCCAGAATGTTACCTTGAGGACCATTGCCCAGCTGGACAGAAGGACGGTGAAAAACCAATCCATCCACCTCGATTTAAACACGGCCCATATCAGTAAGTTTATACAGGATCTCCTTTTGACTTTATACAGAAGATGAAGACTCACGACAATAAGCTTGTGAAAGGGATACTGGAGAACTCAATGAATATAAACTGGCATACGAAGTATCGTAAACCGAGGCACGTTCTTGACATCAATTTTGAAGATATTAGCAACGTCTCTTTCCCAGACTACTGGAAGATGTGATAATCTTATTTTTTCCTTGTATTTTTTATTTTTTATTTCGTTTGTTTTTTTTTGTTTCTGACAATCGTCAATCTTATTTTCTTTTTTTGTATAATATGGAAGACCGCTTGGGTTGGTTAGGCTTCTTGACTACCTCAGTGTATTTCATTTGGTGTTTATTCTGGTTGGATGAGCTTTGTGAAAGCGCTGCTTTCGTCCCATCCTAACGAATGTACACTTCACTGTTCGATTGTTGATTGTGTGTATCCTTGCTAAAGCCGTGAATAAATGGCGAAACTAGTCGGAAACTCTGTTATCCCTTTGTTGTGTTGTAAAGTCTCTACCAATTTTATCAACATCAAATATTCTTGTAAAATAACCAATATTCAAAGGACTGTTTACAAATTAGTAAATGCTTAAGTTTGGAAATATGGCGTCTAGTTCACATTATGTCTATAAATCCCTTATTAAGCCAGATCGGTATAAAAGTTAAAGTACTCAAACTTCACTTCGCAACTGATTGCTATATTCCTAGAAGTTCCTCCTTGCCAGGTACCATATGTCCCCTCAATCACTCAGCACAATTTCATGCCAAACCTGTCAACAACCGTTACCTGTCAATCAACCCTTCAATAGTCACAGGCAGCCGCCTATATACCATATGCATCGCTCTCAATGAGCGCAAACTGGCTGACAACCAACCTAGTGCATGACATCCAACGTTGTACAACATCCCCAGACTGCGTGTGCAGTTCCACAGAATGCCTTAGTACGTTTGATTTGGAAAACCCTTTCTACCACAAATTCATTTGCTCCATGTTACAAACATAGCTGCAGTTAATATATTCACTACAGAGCTAGGCAACATACTATTTTACTGATCTCTGACAATTAACATTATACTTCTACAGTAATGGAGTGCAAGTAAGTCAGCTCCCTAATTGCTAGCACGCCATAAGCAATAGCTCAATATACAAAGTTGTTGCAATATTTCGACTGTGAAATAGCCGTTAACGTATGATTATCCATTTTCACATTATACTGCATTGCAAAATCTTGATTTAAAAAACCTATTATCTCTCTATATTACATTGCCATTCGTTAAACAGCTGAGATTAAAGAATTAACGTTAAATAACAGCAAGATAGACGCGTCCACTAAAACGGATTTTAGTTAAGATTCCGCGTAAGTAAAGTATATTGTGTTGTGTTTTCTTTAGTTTCTCAAAGACTCAAACTATTTTTATTTTTTCATCTTATACTTGCTACGAAGCTTTGCTTTCCTTCTTAACTTTGCACACTTCGTATACGCCTGATAATAAAAGCCTTGGAACTCACCCGATGAAATCCCTTAGCCAAAAATACATAGTAAATCGTCATACAAGAGTTATCGGCAATGCTATTTCAAAATACATCTTTGCAGGCTCATTTCAATAAGCAGTACCACTCGGACAAAATCTTAGAACACCCAATTACATCCATTCATGCTAGGCGACCAATGCATCAAAAACTGAGTGAAGTTCATCGGAAAACCTGCTATGTGTAGGCCAGGCTGAGATTCATCCATGTTCCTAGTCATATCAGGTTCAGGCTAGCACTGCCCAACAATCCCTGCGCTCATCCATTTTTAATCCCAAATTTTCGAGCCTTCGCGTCATTTTCCCGAAAACTTGCTTCCACCAAGCTTAATGCTATAAGCAATCGACTCATTGTTGTTGCGGCTGATTAAAACAATAAACTCAAAACAAATCGACAACACTAAATTCAATGACAACATTTAAAAATAAAATAAACACACTGAAAAACATTTTAATATTTAAACCATAAAAAATAGGCACCTCGATTATTAATAAATGCATTAAAATTACAAATATTTACTGACATGGCTTGTCACAACGCATATGTACATATGTATACAAATCGCACAAGTTTATACATGTCTATACACTAATTTACATACACATTTACACGTGCTTTCGCTTATATAACATCCGTCCATTTTTTTTACACGTTTACACACATTTATACATAATGTATATGTACACAAATTTACACATGTGTATAAACAATTTAGACAAGTTAACACCGAGTTACACACTTATTTACCCAAGTTTACACTTTTGTACACATCTGTATAGCATATATACACAACTTTACACACATTTATACAAACACATATACACGTATACACCTATTTACACATGTTTAGATTTTTATACCGACCTGTATTTGTATTTTATCATCTTTATAGTTAAAATTCGCCTGCAGACGATAGAACTTCAAGCCTGTAGGCAGGAAAAATATTTTAATGATAAATATGTCACTAAATTCTAAAATAACGCTCGCCATTTTCATAAGGTCAACAGCTCTTGTATGGTAGACAAAAAAGAGGAGAAACGACATCTCTTTAAAATTTTTAAACATCATTTTTATTTCATAAAGTTATTTAATAATTTAACAATACATTCAACTTATAATATTTATTTATTTATTTAAGAATAAAGGGTTAGAATATACATCAAAGTACAACAGAGATCCGAATGGTCCATATGGACCGACATGTTAGATCTCTGAGGACTCATAAAGATACTAAGAAACAAAAAAAAAACAAAAAATAAATGTGTTAGTACAATCTTAATGAACAAAAACACAAAAACATACAGATGGATCGACTGGGCAGATGACAAACAAAAATACTACAAATAATCAGTGGCCCCAAAGTAAATCTAGATGTTTCTTCCACGTAGAGCGATTCGGCCTCCGCACAGTAACTCAATCACTCATAATAACTCCTTAATAGTTATCAGGTGTGTCTAACATCCTAATGATTCAATAAACATCCTACGATACCAGAATACAAACATCACTCAGTAAAAACATTGTGGTGCAGCGTATGCAAAGACAGTTAACTATGCTCCAAAAACTTCATACAACAGGTTGCGTGGGAGGAAGGTTCTACCTACCCCACTGATAACTGATCAAAGGCAGACGACCCTTCCTTGTATATTAATACATAAAAAACAATAAATTTTTAACCTTTTGCGAAACAACGAATACGATGTTATGGAGCGGAGTTCTTGGGGTAACTGCGCCCAATTTTTTACCCCGATAAAGGTAATACATCGACGTCTGTAGTTTAGTTTGGCAAAGGGTAAGGAAATAACATTCAGGGCGCGAGTGGAGTAGTTATGTCGTTCACGGTTGTAAACAACGGTTACAGGAGAAGTTAACAACAATATGGAATTCAGACTGTTGTAAAAAAAGTGCATGATTGTATAAAAAATATCTGGAAAACCGAAGGTATGCGCATGGAGGTAAAATAAGAAGATACCGAATAAGAATTGGGAACACCAAGTAGGGTTCGAAGGAACCATTTCTGAAGTTTGAACAAGCGATTAAGATTAGAAGAGAAGGACGATCCCCAGAAAATGACACAGTAGCAAAGGGAGGAGTGTATCCATGAATAATAAAGAAGAAGAAGAATGCACGATGGTAAGTATTGCAATCTGGAAATCATTCCTTGCTTCCGATTTAGATTCACCAATAAAGTATCAATATGCTGATCCTAAGTCATATCGTGTGTGATAATCAACCCTAGGTATTTAAAAGAAATCACCGTTTTTATTAGTTGTTTATCATAAAAAACTGGTAAACTACTGGGAATATTTAATTTGTTACGCTGATAAAATAGCATCACATTCGTTTTGTGAGTATTGACGGTTAACGAATTATCGACATTCCAGGTTTTTAAAATATCTAGCGCATCGTTAAAGGTATTCGTTAAACTCCTAATCACTGTGCTGAACGATAACAAAGTAACGTCATCGGCATACATGAGCACCCTGAAAGAAGAAATCGAGGAAAATGCTCGAGGCAAGTCATTGATGAATAGATTGAATAACAGGGGAGAAAGAACAGACCCCTGAGGAACACCGAGATTCGTTACAACCGTCGCGGAAGACTCACCGGAATAGGATAAATAATAACTCCTCTGCGTTAGAAAACTTGTTAACCAATGCAGGGGAGGGCCACGAATATTATAGAAATGCGATAATTTATGAATTAACAGCGGAATGGACAAGGAATCGAACGCCTTCGAAAAATCGATGAAGACAGCACCCACGAACTTGTTGGCCGCCATTTCAGAAGAAGCATATTCTACTAGTTCGTAACATGCCGTCTCTACATTCCGTTTCAGTACAAAGTCGTGTTGGCAGGAGCTTATGAACCCAGAATCATAAATATATTGGGATAGACGAATAAAGTAGAGTTTTTCAAAGATCTTTGCAAAGATGGAAAGCGCGGTAACTGGGCGGTAATTAACAAATTGCTTAGGGTCGCCTCTTTTATAGTTGGGGGTTACTCGGGCTAACTTAAGCATCTTGGGGTAAGTACCAGACATTAGCAAGTGATTAAATATCAACGAAAGAGGAAAGGCAAGCGCATATCGCAGAGAAATGATGATATCCGATCTAAGCTCAAGTGGATCAGAAATAGGGGAAGACTTAGTTTGAAAAATTACAGCACAGACTTCATTAACAGTAGTGGGGGCAGCGAAAAAACCCGATACCGGTGTAGACGAAGAACTAGCATAACTAGTATTTAACCCCTTCAGTCACCTTGGCAACATATGTTTCCAACTTGTATCTTGGACGTTTACCTTGTCAAAAATGCGGTATTTTTTTATGTTTTGTAAAATTTCGTACTAAATAAATGACATGAATAAAATCTGTTGATTCTCTAATAAATATGTATATTTCGGTAGCAAATATAGCCATACATGTAAAAAGATAAAAAAAAATGTTAATAAATAAAAAACTGCTGGTTATGTTTAATGTAACAGTATCAATATAATAAATGTAAAAACAAAATTTTTACAATCGAATTTAAGGTCTGTGTCTGAAGGGGCTACAGAGGGGGGAACAGGCGAGGAAAGCAAAAGGGTGGAAAGAAAATCCTTTAGGGTTGATGGTGTAATCTCCTTCGGGTGATTAAAAGGAGATGGTCTAGGTAACGAACCCCGGGTTAAACGTTTCAGTACTTGCCACTTATCTCTGCTATTCTGAAGCTGAGAAAACAATGCATTGAACTAATCGGATTTCGCTTTTTTTATTTGCTTTTTTTAAGCCATTAGAAAACTTCTTAAAAATATTTAGCCTGCCAGTGGAAGGATTTTTACGAAATTTACGATTTAGCTTGTTCTTCGTTTGAACATCGATTAAGATCTGTGCAGAGACCCATGGTTGACGAATAGTCTTGTCATAGCTAGTATTGCTACACAGCGAGGCAAGTGGCAAATGTTTATCGCGCCCAGATCGATAGTGGGCCAAAAAAACCTCAAAAAGCTGGTCCGTATCATCACAGCCAGCGAACATGGCTTCCCAGTCGGACATCATAAGATACGAATTAAAAACAGCGATCCGGTCAGATGTAATCACTGGCCTACGTCTGGCCTTAGGCTTGTTAGCTTTAGGAATATTTATATCGAAGATGGTCAGAATCGGAAAATGGTCAGTTGCTAAAATATCTATTGAATTGCTAAATCGAATCTTATTCAAATTTGTAAAGCAAGCATCAATAGCTGAAGGAGGCTATTGATGATTTCGGGCTAATGTACAATGCAATAAATTAGCATCGTTGAACAGAATTGATTTGCACAAATTTCAAGGGAATATTTTTGTTGTATAACCGTTACATCGTTCTCTTTATAAATCTGCAAGATTCCTTTTACATTCCTTTGGGTAGGCTAAATGGAAACTGTCACATGTTGTTGAAGAGGAGGCTCGTATTAGTATCCTTGGCAATCTGAAATACAGAATAGAGGATGAGTCTTAGATTAATGGTTTACACTGCCCTACAATAATGGAAAGGTAAATAGTGACTTTTTTTTTAGTTAATATCTTATTCAACCTCCGTGCTGAAAAAGATAACCCTCCTTCTTATTATTTTATAAGGTTCCGATACACAGCTTCCGATGTTTAAATCCATTCTTGTTGCGAGAAATTAGCCATGTTGTTAGCGGTCAAAACGAGTAAATTAAAAATAACCATAACAATAATGAATAAGAAAACGTATTAGCAAATAAACTTGAAACTATTAATAAGTGTAATTTACGTTAGAAAAATGTGAGAAAAGTGTAACTTACTTAGACTCCTGTTTTCGTTCAATATTTCTTGAACTGATACGAGTAAAATTTGAAGGAGAAAGACGAACAACGTTGAAGAATGCTTATTCCACGTTGGGTTTTTGACGGAGGCTGTTCTCGCACTCAGAGTTGAAGAGACTATCCCTACTGATAAGTAGTCTTTAGATAAATTGTCCCATCTATCGTCATATTAAAAAGTAGTATAAGTTCTAATAATTTTGTATTACTCTTCTTACAAACACGAACGGCAAAATCTTCCAGTATCGCCATCCACCATGTCTTCGTAACTTGATTTCGTGTCTTTACTGGGATAACTTTCCCAGGTTTTGCCACAATCTGTTGATTTCAATTACCAGATTTCTATATTTATTGATTTTTTCCATTTCTTTGTCCTAAATATTTTGATCAGCTGGTATGGCAAAGTTTATGAACCAGTTTTTATGCTGTTTGATGACTGTTATGTCTGGCGTATTGTGTTTCCAATGCCGATCAGTTTGGATACGTAAGTCCCATAATATTTTAGCACGTTCATTTTCAATAACTTTTTCTGTTTGATGGTCATAGTAATTATTTACCACTTGAATTCCATATTTCTGACATAAATTCCAGTGGATCAGCTTTGCCACACGATCATGTCTTTGCTTGTAATCCGTTTGGGCAATTTTTGTGCATCCACTGGATAGATGACCAACAGTTTCATCTCGTTCCTTGCATAGTCTGCATTTGCTGTTATTCTTACTCTTCTGGATCTTTGCTCTCAAAACATTAGTTTGTAAAGCTTGTTCTTGAGCTGCAAAGATCACGCCTTCAGTTTCTTTCTTGATGGTACCTTTCTGAAGCCATTGCCAGTTCATTTAGTCAATTTTATTTTCAGTCTCTCTGCGGTGTTGTCCATGCAAGGGTTTATTTGTCCAAGTTTCCAGATGCTTGTTTAACACCGAATGCTTATACTCTTTTTTGGATGTATTTGTTTTCAGTATGCCTTCCTGGCAAACTTCAACAAGCATTTGATCTTTGTTCAGTCTTATATAATCAGCCAATCGTCTTATTTCCTCCTCTACCGTTTGCTTTATTTGTAGTAATCCACTTCCTCCATTATAGTCGGTCAACATCACTACGAGGATGCAAGGCATGGTTGATTGTCATCTGCTTTCGTGTTTTCCGATCCAGGGCCTCCAAATTCAGCTTTGGTTTTAGAACTTTATGTACTCGTTTTAAATATTCGGAGCTGGTTTGCTTTATAACCTGGTTGTGTAGGATATCATCTGCTTCGTGTATACCCAGGTACTTATAGTTTTCTTCAATCGATCTTATACTTTTTCCATTTTCAAATGTTATACCTTCATATTTAGTTGTTTTACCTTTCTTCATGGCTAACATTGCACATTTATCTAGTCCAAATTCCATTCTTATATCTTTACTAAATATTCGGACCATGTTAAGGAGAGATTGAATTTCTTTTTCAAATTTTCCACACAGTTTCAAATCGTCCATGTATAGTAAATGGGATTTTTTTTCACTTTGATTTGATAATTCATAACCCAATTTTGTATTGCATAGTATTTGTTTCAATGGTATCATTGCTATTGTGAACAGCGATGGTGATAGGGAGTCACCTTGGAAAATTCCTCTTCTAATGTTGACTTTTCCCAGTTCTTCCCCATTGGCTATTAAAACTGTTTTCCATTTTTTTCATTGCATTGCTTAGCACATTCCTAATGTTTTCATTAATTCCAAATATTTCCATGGATTGACTGAGCCAGCTATGTGGAAGTGAGTCAAATGCTTCTTTATAGTCTATCCAGGCCATAAATCAGCTTGTTTTTCTACGCTTGCAATTTTTAAGGATCATTTTATCAGCGTAGATCTTACGTTCCCTCTGATTTTTTGAAATTACCCTTCTGTTCTTCTGGGTATAGTAATTGTAAATTGAAGTTGAAAGAATTTCAGTAAACAATTTAAACATTGTGGGCAGGCAGGTAATAGGTCTATAGTTGTTTGGCACTGCGCCCTTTTGCTTTTCTTTTAAAATAAGGAATGTTTTCCCCATTGTCATCCATCCTTCCACTTCTTCTGTTTGTATCATCTCATTATATTGATTGCTTAATCCCTCATGTAACCCAGTCAAATGCTTTAACCAAAACCCATCAATTTCATCAACCCCTGGTGCACTCCAATTTTTGACCTTTTTCATCTACATTTTAACTACATCTTCAGTTATCCATAATTGGGGCATTTTATTTTGATTTTACTTGTTCTATCACTTTTTTAATCCAAGTTGCTTTCCGATTATGTTCTATCGAGTTGTCCCATATACTTTTCTAGAATGTTATTGTATCTGCCTTATCATAATGAATCACTTTATGGGGATTAGTGTTCGTCATGTTTTTATAAAACATGTGTTGATTCATCCGAAATTGTTGATTTTACTGGAATTGATTCACATGGGCTTCATATCCAGAAATTTTCTTTGCTCCTGCTGTTACTCTTTGTTTTAACATTTCAGTCACTTCAGTAATCGTTTTGCTGTGAAGTTCGTATCTGTTGATCAGACTTCCCTTGACTTTTCAACAGATATCTGCATTGTTTGGATATCAGTTGCTTGCAATGCCTCATTTTCCATCTCACGTAATTCAAGTACGGTGAAAATATTTTTCCGAAGTATACTTTGCCTTTGGTCCATCTGCCGTTGTTCTGTCACCACTGATGTTGGATATTTTACTTTCCAAATGTGCATCATTCTTTTTTGGAACAATCTCACTTTGGGTTTGGATTCAAAGTAACATTTCATTATTGCACAGTTCTCTTCTGCTGACCATTTCTTCCGTCTAGTTGGTTCTTCCAGTGGTTGTGCAGCCTGCCCTGGTTGCCTGGCAGGAGAAGCTGAGCCCTGTAGCCCATTTGCTGACTGTTGCCCAAGAGCCACAACATCAGACACTGTCCTTGTTGACCCGGGTGACGACCGATCCGGTATGGATTTTTGTTTATTCTGTCGCACCATTATTATTATTATTATTATTATTATTATTATTATTATTATTATTATTATTATTTTATTATTCACCAGGTGGCGCAGGGCACCGGTTGGTTGGGGCAGGGTACTATTGGATTTTGTCCCTCCTCTACTCATCCATTTACAGCCGACAACCGTATATTTCGTGAAATGGCGAATGTGATTCAGTTTATCATGAGAAGTGTGTCAACGTTGGTAAGAACGAATAACAGCAAGTGAAAGCCACATGGTATTGCTCCTGCAGCGAGCGTGAGGTTAACAATGTTGATCCGACAGACTCAGAAGGAAATGACTATAGCTTCGAGTGCTTCCCTTAATACAGCTAAGTGGAGTTTTGATCACATTTTTTTGGCCATTAATGAGCTTATTGGCTACGATTAGTTAAAGAATTTACTTTTTTGGCTACGAAATTGTTGGAGGACAATAAAGATTTTAATAAGAAATTCGACAAAATTTTGGTGTGCTAGAGTTGAGCGATAATTCTTCTCCTCTTCTGCTGCGCAATTCGTATGCTGAAGTACTTAATAAGAATTCTTTTAATGACAATATACGATATCTATTCAAAGGTAATCGGACACTTTCGATTTTAGACGTTTTGTCGAATATCTTGAAAAATACCTGACGAATTATCCTGAAACTTCAGAAATGAACAGTATATTAAACTTCATATATTTTAGCAAAGATTTTGTCCTGAAGGAAAAAAAAGCACCAGCAACGAAGTGAACCAATGTTTGTGAACGAAGTGAAATAATGTTTGGCATCACCCTGTAAAAATAATGCTTGAAATGCGTTGTAGTTGTAGCATATGATTAAGTAACTTCTTTTACTTTCTGTGTTTATTTATATGAGAATAGCACGAATATTCATGGAGATATAAAGGTTTCTTTAAAAAAATCGAATTGTTTTTGTATATGACATTTTCAGGAAATTTGTCAAACTGCGAAAGAGACAAAAACCTGCAATCAGAATAGAAAAAAGTTAAATATTTGATGAAATATGGGCATTTTTACTAAACAATGTGTTGAGAGAGGGCACCCTGATGCAGGGCAAGCAACTTTTTTTTATTTCTAGTTTCGCTTTTCTAGTTTTAGTTTCATGCCTTGTAGGACCTTGTCTCTCTTATAATACTCTCTTATTATATAGAGTATATATTCCTTACTATTTGCCATATATGTGTAATGGCCTTATCAATAAAAACTAACAGGTTATGGGCCCAGGCTACGAACATTGACTGGTAAAGTAGTTGCGAATACATTGTGCAGTGATTAGTGTTTCTGCTTGTGCTGCAAGTTGCTGAATTGAATCGAATTCTACACAAAGGACAGAGACGTCAAATCTACACGAAGCGAAGCCATCATGGAGGATAAGGTTTTAATGCCGTTGCCTCAGCTAACCAAAGCAAATTATAAACGATGAAAATTCAAGATCGTGTGTACTCTGGAATCGATGGAATTAATGGAAATCGTCGATGGATCTCTGCCAATGCCAATACAAGTAGGTGAGCTAAAGAAATCGAAGAAAAATGATGCAAAAGCTAAAAGAGTGCTTTCAACGGGATTAGATGAAGAAATGCATGCTAGTATAAGTTGTTTAACATCTAAAGAGATGTGGGACAAAATTAAGCAGTTAATGGAGCAAAGTTAAATCAGTTAAATCAAGAACTGCATGCTTATACTTTTAAAGATGATATGACTGTTGCTAGTTATTGTGCTGGACTTATGATAATTAATCAGAAATTAGCGGTAATGGATGAGAAAGTGTCAGATACAATGTTAATCGCCAAACTAATCAATGCTCTGCCTAGAAAATATGATACCTTCAGACAATCTTATCGAATTCAAGCTGCCTCTGGTGTTAACCTCACGTTTAAGGAACTACAGACACAGTTGTTGTTAGTGGAAAGTAATTTGTGTCATGATCAGGTACAGAATGTTAAAGAGGAAATTGGAGAAGCGCTGACTGCTCATCACAAGCAAAAGAAATTTGAAAAGAGAAAAGAAACTAGAGAATGTTTTCACTGTCATAAAATTGGGCATTTGAAAAATAATTGTTTCAAAATGAAGAAACAAGAAAAATCCAAAAAAGAAGATAAAGGTGAATACGCTTTTGTTTCAAAAGAATTATTGCTATATAATAGTCTGCCATGGATTGCTGACTCAGAAATTTACATGGTGAAAGATAGAAATTTATTTACTGCATATGAAAAATTGAACACTCCAATAAATATCACAATTGGTGATGGAGGAGACATTCAAGCTATTTGTCAAGGTAAAGTGTCAGTAGAAGTGTACAATGGTACAGAATGGATCTCAGCTGTACATAAAGGTGTACTTGATGATCCTGAGCATGGTCATCAAAACCTGTTTTCACTTGGTGCTGCAGTAGATCGTGGTTATGATGTTGTGATCAAGAAAAACACTGTTACTATCAATAAACAAAAGACACCAATGATACTTGGATTTAGAGGTGAAAAAGATCTGCATTGCCTAATGATAAGAACCAAAGGTGCTGCGTTACACCTAGCAAGAGGAAATTTGCAATTAGGGCATGAAAGCCTTGCTCATGTATCTTTAGACACCATAAAGAAAATGGCCAAAAGTGAAAATATTCTAGGACTTCAAATGGATAACGAGATTCAATCAGAAATGTTCTGCTCTAGATGTGCACTTGGAAAAATATGTAGAAAACCATTTAAGAGTCATGAAAATTTGCATACGAAAATAGGAGAAAGAATTCATTCTGATGTTGTTGGGCCAATGGAAGTTGAAACAATTGGTCATTCCAAATATGCACTTGTTTTTAAAGATGAATCAAGTGGATACAGAAAGATATACTTCATGAGATCCAAGTCTGAAGTGCTAAACAAATTAAAAGAATTTGTTGCAGAACAAAGAGCTGACAGAGTAGATATTATGAAGATATTAAGAGCAGATTGCGGTACAGAATACATAAATAAAGAAGTTAAGAAGTTTCTACAAGAAAATTGTAATGCTCATGAAACAAGTTCTCCTCATAATCCAGAACAAAATGGTTTAGCAGAAAGAGAAAATAGAACTCTCGTTGAATTGGCAAGAACAATGATTCATTCAAAACAATCTACCAAAGAAACTGTGGGCTGAAGCTATGAACACTGCATCGTATATTATGAACAGAGTGTTCAATCGAGGACAGGATCAAACACCCTATGAAATGTGGCATGGGTCAAAGCCCAATGTAAGTCATTTACAAATATTTGGTACTAAAGCATTTGCTCTTGTGCCTAAAGAACTCAGAAAGAAGTGGGAGCCAAAGTCAAAACCTATGATTTTGGTTGGCTATTCAAAAACAGAAATGAATTATAGACTTTATGATCCAGAAAAGAATTCCATTGGTGTGTATCGAGATGTGTGGTTTGATTTGTCAACTGAATTATCAAAAGAAATTGTTCACAGTGAGATATCTGAAAATTGCCAAAATGATTCAAGTACAGAAAAAGAAGAAGAGTGTGAAGTAGGCTCTAAAGACAAGAAAGACATAGGAAGACCAAAGGGTTCAAAGAACAAAGTCTATGAAAAAGTACCTAGAACTTTAAGGTCAAATTCAACGTTGCTGTATGCAAAGAACGAACCTCAAACATACAATGATGCTATTGAATGTGAAGACAAAAATTTTTGGATTGATGCTATGAATGAAGAAATAGAATCTCTGAACATGAATGAAGCATGGGAATTAGCTGTTCTTCCTCCAGACAAGATAGCAATTCAAAACAAATGGTTATACAAGATAAAAGAAAACCCAGATGGGACAGTTAACAAGTTTAAGGCTAGGCTAAGAAAGAATATTGACTATCTTGAAGCTTTCTCGCCTGTAATTAAGATGGATTCTATTAGAACAATACTTGCTATCACTAATAATGAAGATATGGAAATAGTGCAATTTGATGTCAAAACAGCCTTTTTACATTAAGATATAGAAGAAGAACTATACATGGTTCAACCAGAAGGATATGATGATAAAAGTGGACGTTTCTGTAAATTAAAGAAAAGTTTATATGGACTGAAGCAAGCTCCTCGAGCATGGAACTCAAAATTCATCCTGTTTCTCGAACAATTTGAAATAAAAAGACTGTTGTCAGAACCATGTGTGTATGTAAATGATAAACAAGAATCAAAGATAATCCTTGGACTATATGTTGATGATGGATTACTCTGTGCCAAAGATTCCAAGATGATTGAACAAATGATCCATTATCTTCAACTAACCTTTGAGATGGAGATTCATGAACTCATCTATTTTGTTGGTCTACAAATTGAAAGAAATCGAGAAGACAAGTCTATGCGTATTCATCAGAGCTGCTACATTGAAAAATTGTTGAATAAGTTCAACATGAGCAATTGTAAACCTGCTGCCACTCCTGCTGATGTTTCTACAAAACTGAGGAAAGCAGCTGATGATGCAGAGACTGTCAAAGTGCCATACAAAGAAGCTATTGGGAGCATTATGTACGCTATGTTTGGAACAATACCAGATATTGCTTATGCAACTGAAAGGTTGCACAATATATGTCCCATCCAGATGAAAATCATTGGACTGCAGTGAAACATATTATGAGATACCTAAAAGGGAGTACTAACATTGGAATTACATTTAGAGCTGGCAGTACTGATTTGGTTGGTTTTGCAGATGCCGACAATGCCGGTGATTTGGACAGAAGAAGAAGCACGAGTGGATACGTCTTCCTGCTCAATGGAGGGACAGTATCATGGGCATCAAAAATACAACAAGTGCAAGCCATGTCGACTACAGAGGCTGAATACATCGCAGCTGGAGAAGCAGTGAAAGAAGCTCTATGGTTAAGACAAGTACTTTGTGAACTAGGATATGAACAGAAATCAGCTACCATCATTAACTGTGATAATCAGGGTGCGATCAAGGTTAGTATTAACCAAATTATTAACAACAGATCTAAGCATATTGATGTACGCCATCATTTTATTCATTATTATCAAAATGCTAAAATGATTTAGTTAGAGTATGTTTCTACTAATGATCAGGCAGCTGATATGATGACCAAACCTTTGCTTAAGTGTATTTTTAAAAGATGCAAGGACTTGCTAGGACTTAACTAGCATCAGAGTGAGTGGGAGTGTTGAGAGAGGGCACTCTGATGCAGAGCAAGCAACTTTTTTTTATTTCTAGTTTCGCTTTTCTAGTTTTAGTTTCATGCCTTGTAGGGCGTTGTCTCTCTCGTTATTATTCAGAGTATGTATTCCTTACTATTTGCCATATATGTGTACCGGCCTTATCAATAAGAACTAACACAATGTTTAACTGCGCATGCGCAAGTGTTACCATAATGTCTTTTGATTAATTTATTGGTCTTATAAAAACCCAAAGCAAATATCGTGAAAATTCAGAAACATATCGTTTATAGAATGAGTTAATTTTCAGTTGCCCTCAAAAATAAACAAAACGCTGAGGCGTTTTCTCCAAGTTTTTAATTTTGGACCGGACACTGGTATCAAGTTCTTCTCTTTACCCTGATATGAAGGAATATTGAATAAATTTTTACTTCATATTGACATAAAATCATCGTAATGAGAAGAAGTCGTTACTGATGTCCGGTCCTAAAATAAAAATTTGGAGAAAACCCCTTATCGTTTTTCTGAATTTTGAGAGCAACTGAAATTCAACTCATTCTGAAAACAATATCTCTGAATTTTCAAGATATCTGCTTCGTCTTTTTACAAGAGTAGCTTTATACATTTGGCTAATAAATTATGCAAAAGACATTTTGGTAACGCTTGCACATGCGCAGTTAAACATTATTTAGTAACAATGCTCATATTTCATCTAATATTTCATATTTTTCTATTCTGTTTGCAAGGTATTGTCTCGTTCGTAGTTTTTCAAGTTCCCTGAAAATGGCATTGCATGGGGTTGAAAACTCTGCATGTTATAAATGAAAAGCTTGCGAAAACATTTAAATTTTTTTTAAAGAAACCTTTATATCTCCATGAAAATATACGTACTATTCTCATATAAATAAATAAAGATAAGTAATAGAAGTTTCTGAATCATATGTTGGAGGTACAATGCATTTCAAGCATTATTTTTTACAGGGTGATCCCAAACATTATTTTTTGTTCACTTCGTTGCTGCTCCCCTATTTGCCTACTGGACAAAATCTTCGCTGAAATAGATGAGGTTTAAGACCTTTAGACCTTTGAAGTTTCAGAATAATCCGTCAAGTATTTTTCTAAATATTCGACAAAACGCCTAAAATCGAAAGTGTCCGATTACTTTTGGATAGATAGTGTATCACAGGGTGTAGATAATAAAGATTCAATTGATTTTTTAAACTATTAAAGCCAGTTAGGCATTCCTCAACCCGTTCGAGCAAAGTTAGGAATAATATAAAATAAATAAAAAACTCTTTGACCACAACAAAAATACAAAAGGAAAAATACGACCTTATCCTGTAAGGGCTTTTCGAGGGCGAAACTCTCATCATTCAGCAGGTAAAACAGGGAGTAACCAGGAGAAAACCTGAAGGTACTGATTGTAACAATCGACAATCGACAATCGAACAGTGCAGGGAAAACGAAACGAGTGGTCCGAAAGCAACGCTTTCACTGCCATACTCGTCAAGAAAGTAACCACAGGAAGTACAATCATTAACAAAAAAAAAAAAAACGCTCCCTCACTCTGTGCTACTATATTTTTAAATAAGCATTTACTACTTTGCCACTAGATGTCGTGATATCGTTTAGTGCAGTCAGAAAATTATCTAAATTTTTAACCAATAAAATCATACCATACTAATTTAAACGCTCATTTAAAAATATAGCAGCATAGAGTCAGGGAGCGTTATTTTTGTCCATGACTGTACACTGAACTAGGCAAGAAGCCAGATGAAACCTAGTTAAGTCATCAGAAAATAAGATGGAGTCCTTTCCTATTAGGATGATAGTGTTGATTGTTAATTGACGAGGGACAAGGGACACGAGGAGGTAGGAGATCCAATATTCGGAAAATAGGGCTTGAAGAATCCTTTAAGAACTTCAACGTCCAGTACGTCGCTGACAGGCGAGTGGTCGCAGTAGTACGTGTCACCAAGGGGTCCAGCAACGAAGGTGTCTATCTCGTTTAGAGTATATCCATAGAGGATATTGCCATTTTGGTTGGAGCATTTGGAATTCTATACAGGTTGCTTAGAATTAAAGTCTCCCGCCATAACCACTGGAACGGGCCAAGAGAACAGCTCATCAAGCTCGCACGGTCCAAGCTTGTGCCTAGGTGAATTATACAAAGAGGTGAATTTAATTTCACCTGCGGTGGCGTCATTTAACATCACGGAAGCAGCTTCCATTCCTACATAATTCGGAGTGACAGTCTCACGAAGATCAATATCATCTTTGACAATGATAGTTGCTCCACCAATATTTGACTAGCGTTGTTACCCAGAGGTCGATCCTTTTGATAAACATGAAAACCCGGCAAGTTAAAAGCTTCAGTTGATTTCAGGTGCGTCTCCCACACGAAAGCGATGTCTATATTCCAATTTATGAGGAATTTATAATATTTGATGCGCTTTCGATAGCTTCCCCTAGTGTTCCATATATTGCAACAAAGCTTTCCGTGGGTAATTGTTCTGTAGTGGTGTGTGTCCATGGTCAGTTCTTGATTTCGTGGGACGCAACCTATGCAGTTCGTTGCCACTTTCCTTAAAGAGGTTTAGAAAGTTACCCGGACTCCTATAGAGGAAAATATCTTCGCATTGAATGATGGGTACAGCTGCCATTTTTTGAGAGCAAGAGGAAGGCAATCCTATACTGCTACTCATCGAAGTGCGCCGTTTTTGCCCGACTTGTTATTGTATAACGATGCTAACGAGTTGTTGCGTGTTTGGATGTATTGTATAACAATGGGATAAGTTCAGAGCCATGGCAGCCATGGGTCTCGATGCCCTCAAAAGATGGCGGATAAATTTTTTTCTTCAGTGCTCCAGACACCTGGGGGTCTAGGCTGAGCTCATCGATAAGCAGTCAACTGTCGACAAGTGTCGATGGTCACGTGGTTAATAACGCATTTGTCGATTCGAGATAGCATGAACACGACTTGTCTACAGAGATAACAGTGTGGACTTGTTTACTTGTCTACAGAGTCTACAGTGTAGACTTGTTTACTTGTCTACAGAGTCTACAGTGTAGACTTGTTTACTTGTCTACAGAGTCTACAGTGTAGACTTGTTTACCTGTCTACAGAGTCTACAGTGTACAGACTCTACACCGTCGATTTTCTAGTGTATTCAATGTTTATGTTTTTATATTTCTCCCTATAAATGATGCACAATTGGATTGGATCGACCGTATCTGAATAAGAAGAGCTGGATACGGTTGAAGCATAGGTTCTGCCATCAACCACTTTGGTGCTTTTGAGCCTTTTGACTTGGGATTATTTCGGATAGTTAGTATAACTTGAAGTATGCTGACTATCATAACGAATACATTTAGGGGGGTCTTTACCCTTTACATTAGTACAGTCCCTCGACTGATGGTCACCTGCGATTCGGTGCAACCTTGGAAGACGTGGCCAAAACGTAAACAGTTGTAACACTGTAAGGGCCTTTTATTGCCTCTAAACAATTCTACAATAACAGCATGAGGACTGACACGCTTTAAACTCAAAAAGGACTTATTTTGGAGTAGAACCAAAACCAGTGGCATTTCAAGGAACCGTTTACTTTTTTCAGCCAGATTGCCTTTTCCGGGTAATAATTTGCCTTCATGAGGTCGTCACAAAAGTCTTCCAGATAATACGTTGTGTCAACATTTCAGACAATATATTTCAGCAGCTTTTCTGATTTGAGCTGATGATGCTGGATTTTTAGGACATCGTTACTCTTTACTCCAGACACTAGAATTTTGTGCGTCTCTTCATCAAGACACTTAATTTTAATGGTGTCTCTGCGATCGGTGTGGCAGGTGATTTTATCTAAAGACACGTGCTTTGTGATCTCCTCTAGAATTTCCTTGATTGGTTTTCCATGTTGACGAATAATAATCGGAGGAATGTAAATAGCTCTTTCCAGGAGTGACATTGCTTTGGGAATAACTAAGCTTAACTTTGTTACCACATAGGGCCACAGAGACACTGTCGTTGATATTGACAGTGGATTGAATATTGTCGATCCTAACACCACTTTTGTTCCGAATTTCCTGTGGCACAGATGTTCTTTAAACCTGGTCAAAACGTCACGAGAAGTCTGTCCTTGGTAGACCTTCGGGCATTAAGGGCATTTAAATTCATAAATCCTTGACTTTTGGAATGGGGGAACCTTATCCTTGGGGTTGCCTAATAAAAATCTTGCTTGTGTCGGGTTGCTGAAACAAAGGGAAATATTATGAGCTTTGAAAAATGTACTGAGACCTTTGACAAGCTGTCAGTTGTAAGGTACGGAGATAGTTATTTGATTATCTTAAGTTTTTTGAAGGGTGGTAATGTCTCTGATGAACTTAATAAATTTTCTTTTCTTAAGAAGGTTTGTCACAGTAATGGGATCGTAGCCATTCCCTGTGGCAATTTTCTAAATGATGGAGATTTCTTTCTTAAAGGCAGTATTGTTTAAGAGAAGATGTAAGGCGCGGTCTAGCATTGACGTAAACGCGGATATTTTCTGACTCGATGGGTGGCTGGAATCAGACGGGATAAAATTCAATTTATTAGAAGGTTTGCGGTATACATCAAAGGATAAAGAACCCTTATTCCTTAAAACTAAAATATCCAGAAAAGGTAGCTTTCCATCAACCTCTTTTTCATAGAAGAATTATTGAATTGAATTGAATAGTAGAAATTATTAATATACTCAACAAACTTATCAATATTGCAAACATTGGTATCGAAAATGGCAAATACGTCATCCACGTAATGGTACCAAACATCGGGGAAGTAATGGCTCGAATTCTTGAGGATGCTTTCGAAGGATTTAGGGAAAATGTTCGCAAGAATTGGACTAAGACAGGACCTCATGGGAGTCCCATTAATCATTTTGTAAAATTTTCCTTTATACAAAAATATATTATTGTCAACACACAATTCGGATAAACTAAGATATTCATCAATTTTATCTTTTGGAACATTATTTTTGGCCAAAATCTTTTTTAAAAATTCAAGAGTCTTGGGGATGGGGACGCTAGGAAAGAACGAGACCACACCAAAAGACACCAGAAGTTCCCCGGGTTTGACCATCTTATTGCTAATTTTTTTAGTCAATTCCACACTGTTGTTAATGAAACTATCAAATTCTGAAACCTTAACCCTAGAATACTAACCATACGTTTTGCAGACGTAGTTAAAATTTTAAACATCAGCTGCTGCACTTGACCTTGAAAGAGCAGTCTCTACCTCCAGGTATGCTTCATCAAACAACCATTCTTTCGAATAGTGGTGTTTTAGTTGTCCAGCTTGCATATCAATAGCGTGTATTGACTGTTTTCGTAAACATAGTGCGTCTCTTGGACGTAGAGTTAGTATTCAACGTAAATTTTTGTACGTCTCTTGGACGTAGTGTTAGTATTCAACGCATATTTTTGTATGTCTAATGGACGTAGAGTTAGTGTTATTATGAATGATGGTGCTTATTTATACCCTCTGAGACGTATTAGTTATTATTAATTACAAGTGCTTATATCAATACAAAATTCTACTGTTATGGATTCTCTGGAAGAAAAAGAATTTGAAAAAATTATTGGAAGTCTAAATATGAATACGTCTTTAGGAATTGATGGAATTAGGGCAGGGAACATTAGCAGTAATGGCAAAGTTTTTAAAAACATTTACTCATTTATACAACGTTATGCTGAAGAAAAATGAATGGCCAGAACAGATGAAAATGCCAAAGGTTAGGCCAATCTATAAGAAAGGTTAAAAAACAGATTTAATCGACCAATATCTATAATATCTATACTTTCTATTTATTACTAACAATTTTTGAACATTGGATTAAAAAAAATTTAAGGAATTTTTGGAAAAGAACAATATTTTTGGTAAAGAAATATATGGTTATAGAAGAAAGAAGTCAACCCAAAATTTATTATTGGAATTGACACAAAAATTAGATAAATTCTTTCATCATGGTCTTAATTCAGCAGTTATTTTTTTGATTTAAATAAAGCCCGGGATATTTTGTTTTTTAAAATTAAAACAATATGTTATAAGAGGGCAATGTTTAAATTTGTTTGAAAGGAATGTATACGAATAGAATGCAAAAAGTAAAGGCAAATAATCCTGAAAGCTCAGTTTCTGAGATCACAAATGGAATTCCTCAAAGGTCAATATTAAGTCCAATTTTTCTTTTCCAAATTCTAAAAAGATATCTTTTCATTCGTCTTTTAAAACATTTTGAACTAAAAAATTAATTTTTATACATATATTTTTTAAGTATTCTTATATCGATTGCATTTTAATCTTGGCATAACTGCAGAGTAGTTAAATCCGAGACTTTTAAAATTCTTTATGAATCTTTAGTTATATCTAGAATGTTATATGTTATTGAAATTTAGTAATAAACAATTTTTATATGTTTTTATATGTTTTTATATATGTTTATTGATATTAATAAACAATTTTTATAATAAATGTGTTGTTCTAAATTACTTGTTATATAATAAATAAATACACAGAACTCCTTAATTCAATAAATGCAACTATGAAACTAATCATAACTGCATTTCGACGCGATGTACGTCTGGGAGACGTAAAGTTAGTAACAAGGATACTCTGCTCATGGTTAGTATTCTTGGGTTAAGGGTCTTGAGGAAGTTGGCAAGAAACTTAGAAATCGGGTATAAAAATGAATCAATGTTGGAGAATATGGGTCTCATTTCCTTCCCCGGTTTGTGAATTTTTGGCAGGGTGTACAGTTTGGGAAAAGTAGGATTGCGGATGACAAAAAAAGGCAATAAGTTGTCAGAGATAGTGTTGGGGCAATTTTTGATGATGTGTTTAGTGTCCATAATAAGTGTCGGGAGAGGATCTTTCTTTAAAGTCTCAAAGGGGCCTTCGGCTATGATATTATCCACCCTTCTAAAATATTCTTCTTTTTCTAAGATTATTACTAGATACATTACATTATGGTGCACAGTGAGGCCCGTATGGTTAAAAAACCGACGAGTTAGACCTCCAGGGCACCCTAAAAATTACCTAAATGAAACAAAACAATGGGTTAGGAATCGAATTCAACTATAATAAGGTTAGAAGTTACAATGGGATGACGGCAGTCAAGCTAAATAAACCGGAATTGGATTAATTTAACAAAATAAATAATGCAAAAAATTACAAAGGTGATTGACTACCGACAGAATGAGATACAATGATATGATTAGCAAAATAAAAGTTAAATATTATAGCAATTACTAATCAAATCAGAGCAGCTCTATTAGGGGAGATGTGGGTTAAACAGTAATTCCGTAAATATTTACGGAATACCGAATAGGGACTTAAAGAACGTATATGAGGAGGGAGACTGGCCCAACTTTTAATACCGATCAACGAGTCACAGCAGTTTCTATAATTATGAACGGAAGATGGTAAACATATATCGTTGGCAAGCCGTGTAGGGTAATTATGCCTGTGTCGGTTACAACAAATTGATATGGAGGTAGTTAAAATTAGGAGTGTGTTAGAAGTCTTGTAAATGAAAGAACCTAAGGATAAAAAATATAGTTGGTATATAGTCAATATATGAAGCGAGAAAAAATAGTTAGTAACTGAAGAAGATTTCGGAAGATTTAATAGAGTACGAAGAAACCATTTTTTTAGTTTAAATAGTCTAGAGAGATTAACCGACGAGCACCCCAGAATATAATACCGTAACATAATGATGAGTGAATCCACGAATAATATAGTAATAGTAGAATGTTGGAGGTAAGATAGTGGAGTCTGGAGATGATACCTTGTTTTTTGGTGAGCTTATTAACTAAAGTATCAATGTCTGTATTCCATGATGAATCCGAACATAAATTTAGTCTGAGGTAAGTAAAAGTCGTTGTAGTAGAAATAATACTCATATTATTGTTTTAAGGAGTTTAAATGATTAATTTAAATTTAAATGAGTTCAGTCTCCTATTTAATGGGGAAAATCGTAAAATTAATAATAACAAAAAATTAATAATAAATGAAGTCACCAAATTTGAAAAACGATGAAGGAACTCAAAGGATATAGTCTATTGCAGATGTTGTTGATAGTTTATTTAAAAACCAACACTTCCTTCAAGATTATCGTTTTCCCCTATCTACATTATCTTCACAAGACTTCATCTACATCCTCAATAGACTGGGTTTATTTCTACTACCAACAACATCTGCAATAGACTACATTCTTTGAGTTTTCTTCCATCTCACAAGTTCCTTCATCGTTTTTCAAATTTGGTGACTTTATTTATTATTAAATTTTTTGTTATTATTAATTTTACGATTTTCCCCATTAAATAGAAGACTGAACTCATTAAAATTAAAATAATACTATTATCGTAATATATCGCAGGGGATATGGGTATATTACGTTTATTGTGCTGGTAAAAGAACATCAACTTGGTCTTATCAATATTGACAATAAGAGCATTCAAAGAGCTCCAATAGCTGAATATATTAAGAGATTGGTTGATAGAAGTTAATAGATCTGAGATATTATTGTTGGATAGAACTAAAGAAACGTCATCAGCATATAAAATAATTTTGAGAGTAGAAAAGATTAGAGGAACATCGTTAATATAGAAATTAAAGAGGATCGGAGAGAGGATCGAGCCCTGAGGGACCCCGCGATTCCTGACAATGTTAAATGATGATTTCCCACAATGATCTAAATAATACATTCTTTTGGTGAGGAAACTGGTGAGCCATAAGCGAGGTAAACCTCGAATGCCGTAGAAGATATGTAACTTAAAAAGAAGTAGATGAATAAGTAAAAAATTGAATGCCTTTGTAAAATCAATGAAAACCGATGCAAGAAATTTATTCTCAGACATTTCGGATGAAAGAAATTCAAGTAGTTCACAGGTTGCTGTCTCTACACTTGTTTTGGGTACAAAACCATGTTGGCAAAGGGAAAAATAATTATGATCATAAATGAATTGTGAATATCGGATGAAGAATAATTTTTCAAAGATTTTTGAAAAGATTGTGAGTGCTGCAATAGGACGGTAATTGGCATATATACTGGAATACCCTTTCATAAAAATCGGCATTACTCGCGATAATTTTAGAGCCGTTGGGTATGTGCCGGTACTAATAGTATGATTAAAAATTAAGGCAAGAGGAAAAGCGAGCGTTTGCTTTAATGCTATAATTACATCTGAGCGGAACCCAAGGGAGTCAGGAACAGGGGAAGATTTTAATTGCGCTATAACATTAGAGACCTCATCTTCGACCGTAGGAGTAACAAAAGAAACTGAATACAGGAGAGGGAACATGAAAAGGATAATTGGTGTCGGGTGAAAGAGGGGGATCGGTGTAAGGGGGGAGTAGAGTGTGGAGAAAATCAGTTAAAGAAGAAGAAGAAACAGAGTCGGGTTGAGAAAAAGGAGAAATAGGTAAATTAGAGCCACCAAACAAATTCCTCAAAACACGCCATTTCTCTTTACAAGATTGAAGGCGCAAAAACAGAGAATTATAATAAATTCGTTTAGAGTTTATAATTTCATTTTTAATGGAATTAGAAAAGAACTTAAACTTATTGAATGCGTTAGCAGTAGGATTTCTACGGTATTTCCGGTATAATGTATTCTTTCTTTTAATAAGTTCTAAGATATCGGC
Source organism: Rhysida immarginata (assembly GCA_023313115.1). Taxonomy (NCBI): domain Eukaryota; kingdom Metazoa; phylum Arthropoda; class Chilopoda; order Scolopendromorpha; family Scolopendridae; genus Rhysida; species Rhysida immarginata. Next base: position 304,927 of record JAHWFO010040937.1, read on the forward strand.
AGTAATCCAGGGCTTATGGACAGTAACATTAGGGATAATAGAAGAGCGGGAATACTAGGGAAGTAACGATCGTATCCAAGTTGAAAATGAGATAAAAAGCTATCAAAAAGTAAATTAGAATTAGTAGAGTTAGATAAAAGGTAGTTCCAATCTGTTAGAGCTAAAAAGGAATTGGAGATTGAGATTCGATTAGGAGTAACCAGAAGAGAACAGATAGGAGTATTCTGGGAGATATTTAAAGTTGGGGTATTAAAAATTGTAAGTAAAGGAAAATGATCAGAGATAACCATACCAATAAAGCTACTGAAAAGATTCGAGTCAGAGTTCGTAAAACAAGAATCTATCGCCGAATATGAATTGTACTGAGAGGAATAATGTCAGAAAGAGAGGGTAAAACGTAGAAGCCCAGAACACGTTATAGGGTCAAGAAGTTGATTAAGTGAAGAGGAAGGCTTTTTGAAATCAATATTAAGTCACCAATTAATATAAGTAATTTCCCGGATTTTTGTAAATCTAATAGAGTAGAAGACAAAAAGATACAAAACTGAGAAAAAAGGCCAGAAGGGGGACGGTAAAAAAAAAATAAATTTTGTTAATAATTAAAAGGGCTAGGGTCTCGTAGTCGGTTGATACTAGCGTATACTGGGAAATAAAAGAAAAAGAAAATTGACAAGAGAGATATACACTAATACCACCTCTCCGTTTATTGGAACGACAGATTGAGACGGTTCTGTAACCAGGAATATTGGGGGTGTCAGAAGGGTCATAGATCCAACTCTCGGTAAAAATCAACATATTTAGTGATAAAGATAGGTTATTTAAATTAGCAAATACGCTAGAGAGATTGGCGAACAAACTCCTAACGTTTATGAGACAAATCTATTTAATTCTTTCTACTAAGCAAGCATATTGTATGGACCTATAAAATTATTCTTTTTTGTATGTCTTTTTAAATAAATGTTAGTTTTCATATCGTTGGGTAGGTTAAAATGGGAACCGGACAAAATGCAACTAAGGGTCGTGTACTATTTATTAATATCAAGTCTTTTCTTGTATGTCTATTTAAATGAATATTTTACTTCTATAGAATGAGATACTCATTAGTGATGGGCGATATTCGATACCAGTATCGTGTATTAAAAAATTATTCATACACATTAAAAAATTCTGTTCTGCTTTATGAGGGGACATGAAAATTCTTAATCGGATAGTATCCAGTACACCCCACTTCATCGAAAAACCATGGCCCACGGGGATGGTTGGAGGAGGGCAATATGACTTGTTATATTGATGTGAATAATTATTTTTCATTATGAAACTACATATTTTAAACGAAACTATTTTTTTATATATATTATTATTTGATATAGAAAATTATAATAATGATCGAAAATTAAGTTTCGAAAAAATTACGTTACTAAAACTGGAAAAAAAACTACACGCAATAATGTAGACAATTCATTACTTATGTCATGAAGTAGCACGCTAAGCGGTAAAATCGCAAAAGATGAATCGATTATTGACCGATTCTTATTATTAAAAGTTCAATTATTCTGTCTTTGATGTTGTTTGTCACGGAATTCGAATTCCATCGCGAATTCCAGTGACGCAACGACTTCCTGTCACTTTCGGATTTTCTATCACTCCGGGAGGGGAAGGGGGCGACGTCACCAGCATCATCAGCGACATCAACACGCTCGGGCCAATGAGCGAGCGAGGAGAGATTCGAGCGCGGCGTTCGACTGCAAAACGGAGGAAAGGAAAAAGGGCAGGAGAGTTTTGAACTGTAAAGGTTTTTTGAAAAACGAGCTCCGAGAGGGGACGCCGAACAGCGAGAGGTGCTGTTGTAATATCGATAAGCGGGAAGGCGAGGAAGAAGCCCGACTCGCCGCGTCCGAGACGGCTGATAGCCATCGAACTGCGCCATTAAAAAGTACGACGTCGGGCAGCGAAGCCAAACAGGCGGAGGTTTCGGAGCTCGGGCACGAGGAAGGCCAAGTGAGCGATTCGTCGTCGCAGCTCCGCATAGAAGGACCCGTCAACGCTTTCCCGACAACGATAGTGGACCGCTGTCGATCACTAGTAAATGCTTCTTTTCTTGTGGGCGCTAATGGGAATATAATTCGTGTGGCGTTTGTGGAACTTTCACGTCGTGAATTGTGTTATAGTGCCGTCGTGAATGGGTTATGGCCTTTTAGTCTCCAGGCCTATTTAAACCACCAACTTGGTTTTACGGTGCTAAGAAATGTTACAGTTAAACGTGTGCCTTGCTTATCGCAGCTATTCTTCTCTTCTAACGTACGCAATTTTTGCTGAGTAATCTTTTTTAAGGAGGAATGTGTTGATTTAAACGCCGACGACTGTGCTATTGGGTTCACAGCGGCTAGTGTTTTTGTGGTCACTAAAAGTGTGTTGATGGAGGGCTTAAACGTTCTAATTTGTGTTATTATCCTTTCTAATTTTGTAGAGCTCAAGTTCCCTTACTTTTAAGCCTGTTACGATTTAATTCGGACTTAGACTTTCGGTCTGAAGAGACTTTTATGGTGTATCATGTTGAAGGTCAATGACACCTGTCTGTAAGCAAAAACGCTATTGCCTTCAATTTTATGTTTAGGTGTGGTTGACCTTACCGAACTGGAACTTTATTCGGACTTGAAATCAAATTTATCATGTATTGTAAACTTTCATGTGTATTCCAGTAATTTAGGACTGTGCGTGAATATTTATTCTCTTTTCATAACCAATCAAATTGAGTTTGCTTCATAAGTGTATTTACCCTCGGAGAGGGGTGCTTTTGTTTGTGAAATTAAACATTTTTATGTAATGAGTATAGTTGGTATAGCTTTAGGATCTTGCTAGTTGTTATTTGGGGCTAGCTTCCTATTTATGCTTGTTCATTTACTTTGTAAGATGTTTAAGAAATTACACTTTATTGATGTTCAGTTGATAACGAATATAATCCGATCCTTTTGATATCCATTGTGCTATTAGCTGTAAGTGCATAGGATTAAGCTTTAAGTTTTTGGATTTTATTAGCTATATGCCATTAGGAATTTATGATTAGGATAATTATGTCTTGTAACTATTAAGGGTTATAGTCTTAGCCTTTTATATCTCTTTACTTAATTTTTTGGTCTTCTAATAAACAATTACTTACTTTCATTTTGCAAACCGAGTCTGTTGCATGTACTTCTACTTCCACTGCGTATACTCTCATCTTACTTATTATATACATGTGATATTGTTGATATTGTTTAACTTACAGACGTCTAGTTTTAACAGTATATGTAATTTCAAAAATATTTGTTCAAATGTTTTTAAAAATAGATTTTTCCCTTTATTCAGTTAAAAATTTTATTCGAATGGCTTGGAAATTTATTCGACTAAATCACACGAAACGACTAATTTTTTAAAGAAATTAACAGGGTGTCTAGCAAAACGGTTTCGTAAAATTCCCTGACTCTTCTCAGCTAATCACGTAATTTTCCCTGATCACCAGCACAAAAAAAATCTACTCTGAAAGAATATCATTGACATTCTTCAAAGTTTTCGTTCCAATTTCTCATTTTTTTCCTGACTTCGTAAAATTCTGTTATTTTGTAAAATTCCCTGACTTATCCCGGGAATGAGCTTTCTGATTGGTTTAATAATGGAAACAAAAAACGCCGGAATGAATCTAAATAATCGAATAAAAAAATCCGATATGGTTACGACTATATCGAGTTGGAATTATTCGACTCTTTTAGTCGACTAAGGATCAAATTATCGCGATATTTATTGATATCGAAGAATATCGCACATCCCTATGGACCATACTTTAGTATTGCATATTTAGAGTCATCGATAGTGTCAGAAATTTCGCATTTGATACTATCCGATATTAGAATTTTTATGTCCCCTCATAAAGCAGAACAGAATTTTTTAATGTGTATGAATAAATTTTTAATACACGATACTGGTATCAAATATTGCCCATCACTAATGAGTATCTCATTTTATAGAAGTAAAATATTCATTTAAATAGACATACAAGAAAAGAATTGATATTATAAAATAATACAAGACCATTAGTTGCACTTTGTCCGGTTCCCATTTTAACCTACCTAACGATATGAAAACAAACATTTACTTAAAAAGACATACAAAAAAGAATAAGTTTATAGGTCCATACAACATGCTTGCTTAGTAGAAAGAATTAAACAGATTTGTCTCATAAGATTTGTTATACGTAATAACTTCCTGAAAACATTTTTTTTCCCAATAAAAGAATTATATTGCCGAAAACATCTCTTTACGCCGAATGTCCAAATGTTGATGAAATGGCAGGCATTTCTCCATCGCTTAAGTTTCCGTTCAGTCATATGTTCGTCGGTGAAATGTCCGTCGGTTAAATGT